>RXID01015968.1:0-28536 GCA_005019695.1 Trichopus zeylanicus subsp. travancoricus
GGGCCGCTTTGGTGCTTGTCTTCGATTTCTAGCATAAAGAGCGTAGTCATTTGATTTAGCATACCACGGGGGTTTGTTACCTCTTCAGAGTTGGTCATGCTTTGGTTCTTCCCTTCTTGCAAAAGTCTCCTCACATAGCCCGAGCTGTTCGGGTTTTATCAAGAGGGCTCCTTCGTTCTGTTGCGCGGACGGTAGGGTCCACCTTTCATTGTTGAAGCCTCTTTGGAAACTTCCTTGGTTCCGCTGCCCAGACTCCGTTGTTATTCTGGATATTGCTGGAGTCGTGTTGGCCGCTGGTGGGTAACCTGGGGGTCCTGGTTCCATTGAAGCATCTGTGGGGGGCATGTACGGCCCGCTCGGAGATGTTGCCGAGGTTAGTGTACTTGTGTACAACCTCTCGGATAGCCTTTGGGCTAGTTTCCGCAGGGCAGGGTACTCCATCTCCGGTACTTCCTCTTCTAGTATCTGGTAAGGATCCCAAAAGACCCTTAGTTTGCCTCGTGCCTCCTAAGGCCTTCGCGTGCGCCTCTCGTGCTGTTGGAGAAGCTTGTCCAGCCGTTCAAGGCTGTCGCTTGGTTCTCTTTGCTGGGGTTGTTGCCTGAACGCCTCGAGTACGAGTCCTCGGGCCTCTTGTTTTGAAAGGGGCCTGCTGTCTAGGACTGCAGTTGTTAAAGCCTTCAGAGAAATCTCGAGCCTCGAGATCTCTTGTGTGTAAGCTTGATGTAGTTCAAAGAGTTGTTTTAAATTCTTTAAGTTAACTCTTGATGCAATACAGGTTTTGTCGTAAATCACAGACAAGTTATGAGCTAGTTGATTGGTGGAAACTTTTGTTACTAAGGCAAGGTCAAGATACTCAAGGCTAGAGGTTCGGGAACGTTCATACCCCTCCTGAATGGATTTTTCCCATGCTTCAGACATATGGGCTACAAGTTCACAGTTACCATAATTTCCCAAGGATAAATTCCCGTATTAGGTTAAACATGGCAATTCCTTACTGGATTAAAACAATGCTTCAGGATCATACAGGTGTGCCCTTGGGCGTACTCACGGCCACTCGCCTTCACTGCCAAGTTAGGACCTGTCCTTTTTCCTTACACAAAGCTCTTCACCCAGTCAGTAAAAACCATGCTTAATTCTAATCCGCAAATTACCACAAAGGAAAAGATAGCACTTATGAAATCTTAACACAACATCTTAACACAGTAGTGAATATCAGGATTTGGGTAAGTACGACCCTTACCTCGCACTCTTGGCACCTTGACCTCTTGGGGGTTCTCCTCCGCCATATCTTTAGCTAGCTCTGATACCATGAAATCGACCTTCCTAACGCCGGCGATGCTCGCCGAAGTTCCGAGGTCGCGGAAGCTCTTTTTCAAGGAGGAAAGTAGCAACAAGAAATAAGGAGAAGATATGGAGAAACTCTCGGATTCTTATTGCAACTTTTCAAGTTTCTGCGTTTTCTCTGCGATTATTTTTCGATTTCTTCGATGATTTTTCGATGATTTTTCGATGATCATTTACAATGGAGGCGTGCCCCTTATATAGAGGGCACGGTGATGTAAGCGCTCACATCAGCTGGTGGTATGAGCTAAGCGCTTACATCAGCATAATAGTTACCTATACTAGGGTAGGCCTATAGCCTTTACATAAGACTCCAAGGGAAGCCTTGTCCTAGGCATAGCCTTTATATCCTAAGGCGTAGCCTTTACAAAAGACTCCAAAAGAGATCTTATCCTAAGGCGTAGCCTTTATATCCTAAGGCATAGCCTTTACAGAAGACTCCAAAATACGTCGCTGTCATAGGCTGGTAGCTCGTCCTTTGGCTAGGCTCGTCCTCTTGCTAGGCTTTGACTTCTTATTTCGTATAGTAGCTACTACAGTACTGTACAACAGGATTCTACTTTCCTGTATTAGCTTCTATACTTCCCACCACGCTCCGCCTGCTACGGGTCAGTGGTAGCTATACTTCCCACCACGCTCTGCCTGCTACGGGTAGTGGCGATGTTCAGTGGGGTGCCGTTTGCTGGTGCTAGGGCCTCTTCCAGATTGACCACAGCTGTGGCCTTCTCTGCTTGCACAGGGGTAGTATGAAAGGTAACCGTATTACCTTGTATACGTACTCCCCCATCCATAGTTCGCAAGAAGTTGCATCCAAGAATGAAGTGGATTCCAGTCTTTGGCTTTATGTGGAAGCTGTATGTGCAGGGGATTTGGAAGCTGCTACCTCCGATGTACATCTTTCCCTGCTTGAGTCTCCTATTCGTCATTTGTTGAGAGTTGACTCCATTGACTTGTATGATGCTATTAGTTGGTGCCAGTGCTTCAGGTGGTACCGATGCTTCATCAATACAGCACGTGGTGGCTCCTGTGTCTAGTATTGCTTGCACTTGGAACCTGGGAAGATTTGGTATTTCAAGTACAATAAGCATACTGTAGAGCATGTTGTTTACCATTCTTGGTTCCGAGTTGAGCTGGGTTGCTCTATCTATTGCACTTGCTGGGAATAGAACATTAGTATGTCCTTGTCCTTCCGCTGGTTCTGCTGCCGATTTTTCTCCCTTTTTCTTATAGTGTTCGTGCAGGTCTGCTTCTAACTCCTGTGCTCTCCCTTCGACTTCTTTCCTCAGCCGCTCAATTTCTCCCTCGCACCATGCAATATAGTATCGTTGCTCCTGCATAAGCTTGCATTTGGGGCAATGGAGTTTCACCTTTCGCATTGTTTGGTGCATGCAGTATGTGCCTCTTTGTGGGCGGTTTTCTTCTCCTGTGCGGCTGATCCTTCCGCTTGCTGTTGCGTTGGAGTGTAGCTGCTTCACCTTGGTGTTATGAGTGTTCTGCAAGCTGCTAGCCGGATTGCTGAAGGCTTCTGGGTGTTTATTCAGTAGTGCTGTTGTCCTTTCGATCAGGAGCCCAATTTCACATTGCCTTTTCATGTCATAGTCATTTGTCACTAGGTCCTTTAGAATCTTTTGAGTGTGGTCATAAATTTCCTGCACAATGAATCCAGGATGCTTTGTGCGGAGTGGCAGCTGCTTGTTTCGTGGGATGTAATGAACCACACATTTGTGCAAGATAGATTCTATAGGGAGTATAGTAGTGTGGAAACTATAAAAGAGTTCCCTAGTATCCCTGAATTTCCTTGTACTCCCATCAATCAGGCATGCTTCTTCCGGGCGATATAACCATTGCCCAGTAAAGCATATTCTTCCATCCTTGTCTTGGAAAATCTTCTTGATAATTATGACATAAGGCTCTTCATTCTTTGTGTTAGGGAAAAGCATTACCTCATCAGCCAGATTGTAAGTTTCTTCATTTAAGTTGAAGCAATGCAACACTTTCTTCTTCCTCTACTTCTTCCCTTGGCATTGATCCTTCTCTTCTTGTGGAAGGTGATATGCCTCTTTGACCTCTCCGTGGCTGACTTCCTTTAGACGGAGTATTTCAGCTTCCGTTGCTGTATTGTCCTGCGGGGCATTTGCTTCATTGTTTATTGAGGAGTTGGCAGGTTTCTTTCCCTTAGCTGATCCTTCCTCATCGTTCCAGCCAGTAGCTTCGCTGGCCTTGGGAAAAGGCAAGTAGAATGATGGGGGTGGTGAGTATCGGACATAATAATCAAACTTACCACTGGGTTCCCCTAGGGTATCCCATTCCTTCTTCTTGCCAAAGGCATGGATGCCTCCTTTATCTGGAAGGGGATTAAACACAGCCCCTTCTAGAATGTCGGATTCTGTGTCCTTTCTTGGTCCTCCAGGTTCTTGATTCGTCATAGCAGTTGTAAGAGTATTCTTCTTCTTCTTTTTCCTGGCCTTCTTTAGATTTGCAGTGTTTGGATCTTGCGGCGTTTCTTGTAGCTGGGTGATCTCCTCTTCGTAGCGAGGGCAGCTTTGGTGCTTGTCATCGGTTTCTAGCATAAAGAGCGTAGTCATTTGATTTAGCATACCACGGGGGGTTGTTACCTCTTCAGAGTTGGTCATGCTTGGTTCTTCCCTTTTTGCAAAAGTCTCCTCACATAGCCCGAGCTGTTCGGGTTTTATCAAGAGGGCTCCTTTGTTCTGCTGTGCGGATGGTAGGGTCCACATTTTATTGAGGAAGCCTCTTCGGAAACTTCCTTGGTTCCGCTGCCCAGACTCCGTTGTTGTTCTAGATATTGTTGGAGTCGTGTTGGCCGCTGGCGGGTAACCTGGTGGTCCTGGTTCCATTGAAGAATCTGTGGGGGGCATGTATGGCCCGCTCGGAGATGTTGCCGAGGTTAGTGTACTTGTGTACAACCTCTCAGATAGCCTTTGGGCTAGTTTTCGCAGGGCAGGGTACTCCATCTCCGGTACTTCCTCTTCTAGTATCTGGTAAGGATCCCGAAAGACCCTTAGTTTGCCTCGTGCCTCCTGAGGCCTTCGTGTGCGCCTCTCGTGCTGTTGGAGAGGCTTGTCCAGCCGTTCAAGGCTGTCGCCTGGTTCTCTTTGCTGGGGTTGTTGCCTGAACGCCTCAAGTACGAGTCCTCGGGCCTCTTGTTTTGAAAGGGGCCTGCTGTCTAGGACTGCAGTTGTTAAAGTCTTCAGAGAAATCTCGAGCCTCGAGATCTATTGTGTGCAAGCTTGATGCAGTTCAAAGAGTTGTTTTCAATTCTTTAAGTTAACTCTTGATGCAATACAAGTTTTGTCGTAAATAACGGACAAATTGTGAGCTAGTTGGTTGGTGGAAACTTTCGTTACTAAAGCAAGGTCAAGATACTCAAGGCTAGAGGTTCGGGGACGTTCATACCCCTCCTGAATGGATTTTTCCCATGCTTCAGACATATGGGCTAAAAGTTCACAGTTACCATAATTTCCCAAGGATAAATTCCCGTATTAGGTTAAACATGGCAATTCCTTACTGGATTAAAACAACGCTTCAGGATCATACAGGTGTGCCCTTGGGCTTACTCACGGCCACTCGCCTTCACTGCCAAGTTAGGACCTGTCCTTTTTCCTTACACACAGCTCTTCACCCAGTCAGTAAAAACCATGCTTAATTCTAATCCGCAAATTACCACAAAGGAAAAAGATAGCACTTATGAATTCTTAACACAACATCTTAACACAATAGTGAAAATCAGGATTTGGGTAAGTACGACCCTTACCTCGCACTCTTGGCACCTTGACCTCTTGGGGGTTCTACTCCGCCATATCTTTAGCTAGCTCTGATACCATGAAATCGACCTTCCTAACGCCGGCGATGCTCGCCGAAGTTCCGAGGTCGCGGAAGCTCGTTTTCAAGGAGGAAGTAGCAACAAGAAATAAGGAGAAGATATGGAGAAACTCTCGGATTCTTATTGCAACTTCTCTGCGATTATTTTTCGATTTCTTCGATGATTTTTCGATTTTTATTTACAATGGAGGCGTGCCCCTTATATAGAGGGCACGGTGATGTAAGCGCTCACATCAGCTGGTGGTATGAGCTAAGCGCTTACATCAGCATAATAGTGACCTATGCTAGGGTAGGCCTATAGCCTTTACATAAGCCTCCAAGGGAAGTCTTGTCCTAGGCATAGCCTTTATATCCTAAGGCGTAGCCTTTACAAAAGACTCCAAAAGAGATCTTATCCTAAGGCGTAGCCTTTATATCCTAAGGCATAGCCTTTACAGAAGACTCCAAAAGACGTCGCTGTCATAGGCTGGTAGCTCGTCCTTTGGCTAGGCTCGTCCTCTTGCTAGGCTTTGACTTCTTATTTCGTAGCTCTAGCTGCTACTGTACTGTACAACAGGATTCTGCTACGGGACAGTGGTAGCTATACTTCCCACCACGCTCCGTCTGCTACGGGACAGTGGTAGCGATTGCTTGCTTCTCCTTGACTCGCGCTCTCTTGTTGATGAACCATTTGTGGATGTTGTCTTCAGAGATTGGTCCATGTAGTCTTAGTGCCCAAGTCGAGTCCTGTGTTTGCTTCTTTCTAGGGGACCTGTCATTTTGACGGAAGAGACTGTTGAGCATCCGCAGCTGCGTTGGTGTCGGTGCCCACCGTCGTCTGGCTGTGGGTTCTGTGTTGCATGCCTTTGGACACCTGAATTGCATGGAGCCTGTCAGGTGCTCCCTTGTTTTCTTGATAAGCAGCTTAATTTCAGATTGCTGCTCTTTGTCATAGTCTGCACATGCTATGTCCTTGAGAATTCTGTTGGTGTGGTCGTAGAGTTCTTGTATGATGAATCTCGGGTACTCTGTACGCCTTGGTACTTGCTCACCCTGCGGGATGTAGTGAACCACACAGTTGTGCATGACGCTTTCTACAGGGACTACCTCAGTATGGAAACTACAGAAAAGTTTCCTTGTATCCCCAGATTCTCTTGGACTCCCATCTTCTGTGAGTGCTTCTTTTGGGCGGTAAAGCCATTGTCCTATGAGGGACATCTGTCCTCCTTTGTCTTGGAAAATCCCCTTGATGATAATTACATAGGGATTGGCATATATCGATTCGGGCGCCAGTAGTACCTCATCATGAAGATGGTAGGTTTTTCCATCTAGCCTGAATGCGAGGTAGTGTAGTTTCTCCTCTGGGCCCCTTCCGGAGGTTAGGACCGCCTTTCCTACGGGCTTTGCTGGGTACTCCTCTTGTGCCAGGGGAGAAGTACTTGTTGTTGGGGTAATGGAGCTTTGCCCGTTGTTATGCCTAGTGCACCCTTCCTTTTGCGGTTGGCATCCTTCTTCGAGTTCCTGCAGAATATATATGACTTCATTTTGTATGAGTGGGCGGAGGGAGTTGTGGAGGTTTTGAGGATCCTCCCCTTCTGAGATGCTGTATATTGTATCACTCTGGTCCTCTCCTTCCTGCACAGATATTAAGTCATAATTATCTGGAACATTTAGTTGCTCGAAGATAGCAACCATTTTTACATTCTTTCTGTCATTAGATGCCTCCTCATCTCTTGGGAGGTAGCAGAATCTTCTTGGCGTTACTGCCGGCTTGTAGCTTCCGAACCGCAGAGAGATGCTCCCATCAAGGAGGCTCCTGCTCATGACCTCCTCAGGTTGAGTTGGTGCGGAGAGCTTCGTTGGCCAGACAGTCCAGCTGCGCCCTTGTAGCGCCTCTGCTGAGTATCTACGTCCTGGGAGGGCATGTACTCCGTGGCTTGCTAGGTAGTCGACGACTCCTTGAATTTCGTAGCCTATGTTTGGGGGATTCGAGAGCCTTCCTACCATGCCTCTAGTGATTAATAAATTGGACTCACCACTTTGCCAGTTCTCGTATCCCTTAGTTAGGATAGAGACTTGTATGTGCATGTAGAAGTCCTTGACAGTCATCATGACGTATACCAGCTGACTGCCTTTTGCTAGGTCCACCTCCATCGTGACCAGTAGTGCTTTGTTTCCTTCGTTTTGCTGTGCGGACGGTAGGGTCCATATTTCATTGCTGAAGCTTCTTCGAAAACTTCCCTGGTTCTGCTGCCCAGACTCCGTTGTTGTTCTGGATATTGCTGGAGTCGTGTTGGCCGCTGGTGGGTAACCTGGGTCTATTGAAGCATCTGTGGGGGGCATGTATGGCCCGCTCGGAGATGTTGCCGAGGTTGATGTACTTGTGTACATCCTCTCAGATAGCCTTTCGGCTAATTTTTGTAGGACAGGGTACTCCATCTCCGGTACTTCTTCCTCGATGCCTGCTGCAATAGTAGCACTATGAGGGGGACAAGTGTTACCTTCTTCTTCATGCTTTTCAGAAGGTATGCTAGCTGGTTCCTCCTCATCAGGCACTTTCTCGTCATCTTCGTTTCCCAATCCAGTTGGTTCGGGCTTTGGTTGAGCCTCTTCTTCAGCTGTTGTCTTGCAGACACTTTCCTGTAGTAGGATACTGGTGCACTCCAGTTCCTCGCTTGCTTCTGCTTCCTTTTCTTTAAGTTGCTTAGAGTCTTTTTGCAGGCTTGCGCCTAGCTCTAATTCCGTGACTCTTTCTTTGTAGTAGCCCACCTCCTTCTCCAGCCGTTCAATTTCCCCTTCACATCTTTCTTGCATCAGCCTCTGTTAGGGAATGGTTCTGGTGGAGCTGGTGTAACTGGGACCGCTGTTTCAAAGTAATAGGGTCCACATAGGTTACAGGCAGTAACCTTGCATTTGGGGCAATGAATCCTTGCCCGCTGCATTGTTTGGATCTTGCAGCACACGCACTTTTCTTCTCGTGGCTGCATGAAGTCGTTATGCTGCCAAGCATGAGAACATTTTCCTTGGAAGTAAGGCAGCGTTACCTGAGGGCGATACCCACCTTCTAGTTCTCCCAGTACACAAACTGCTTTCTCCTGCTCAGGTGGGTCGAGGGAGCTGTGCAGACTTTGGGTTGATAAAGAGGAGTGATGGTCCCTTTTGCGTTGTGCTTCTTGAAGCCCTTGTAGATACTGCGCATTAAAAGGGATCTCTACATAGTTGGTGTTGTAAGAAGGCCTGTAATAAGAAGAGGTTAGAGGGTAATTGTCTCCTCTGGTGAAGTACTCCTCTTCCGGAGCCTCGTACTCATCAGGTTGTTGGTAGCTTTGCTGGTCCTGATAACACCAATTGTAGTAGTCTTCCCGTGGGGTAGGCAGCTAGTAAGCCATCAGCCTTCAAGCTTTTGCACTTCCTCAGCAAGTATCTGATAAGGATCTCGAAAGACCCTTAGTTTGCCTCGTGCCTCCTGAGGCCTTCGTGTGTGCCTCTCGTGCTGTTGGAGAAGCTTGATGTAGTTCAAAGAGTTGTTTTAAATTCTTTAAGTTAACTCTTGATGCAATACAAGTTTTGTCGTCAACAACAGACAAATTGTGAGCTAGTTGGTTGGTGGAAACTTTTGTTACTAAAGCAAGGTCAAGATACTCAAGGCTAGAGGTTCGGGAACGTTCATACCCCTCCTGAATGGATTTTTCCCATGCTTCAGACATATGGGCTAAAAGTTCACAGTTACGATAATTTCCCAAGGATAAATTTCCAGTATAGGATAAATTCCAGTATTAGGTTAAACATGACAATTCCTTACTAGATTAAAGGAATGCTTCAGGATCATACAGGTGTGCCCTTGGACTTACTCACGGCCACTCGCCTTCACTGCCAAGTTAGGACCTGTCCTTTTTCATTACACAAAGCTCTTCACCCAGTCAGTAAAAACCATGCTTAATTCTAAGCCGCAAATTACCACAAAGGAAAAAGACAGCACTTATGAAATCTTAACACAACATCTTAACACAGTAGTGAAGATCAGGATTTGGGTAAGTACGACCCTTACCTCGCACTCTTGGCACCTTGACCTCTTGGGGGTTCTTCTCTGCCATATCTTTAGCTAGCTCTGATACCATGAAATCGACCTTCCTAACGCCGGCGATGCACGCCGAAGTGTTCGAGGTCGCAGAAGCTCTTTTTCAAGAAGGAAAGTAGCAACAAGAAATAAGGAGAAGATATGGAGAAACTCTCGGATTCTTATTGCTAAATTCACACGATGCTTACAATACTTGGATACTTGGATGTTCTAAGATGATGATTTACAATGGAGGCGTGCCCCTTATATAGAGGGCACGGTGATGTAAGCGCTCACATCAGCTGGTGGTATGAGCTAAGCGCTTACATCAGCATAATAGTTACCTATACTAGGGTAGGCCTATAGCCTTTACATAAGACTCTAAGGGAAGTCTTGTCCTAGGCGTAGCCTTCTTATCCTAAGGCGTAGCCTTTACAGAAGACTCCAAAAGAGTTCTTATCCTAAGGCGTAGCCTTTATATCCTAAGGCATAGCCTTCATAGAGGACTCCAAAAGACGTCGCTGTCATAGGCTGGTAGCTCGTCCTTTGGCTAGGCTCGTCCTCTTGCTAGGCTTCGACTTCTTATTGCATAGCTATAGCTGCTACGTACTGTACAACAGGATGCTACTTTCCTGTATTAGCTTCTATACTTCCAAATGGAAGTATAGCTACCACTGTCCCGTAGCAGGCGGAGCGTGGTGGGAAGTATAGAAGCTAATACAGGAAAGTAGCATCCTGTTGTACAGTACGTAGCAGCTATAGCTACGAAAGAAGAAGTCAAAGCCTAGCAAGAGGATGAGCCTAGCCAAAGGACGAGCTACTAGCCTATGACAGCGACGTCTTTTGGAGTCTTCTGTAAAGGCTATGCCTTAGGATATAAAGGCTACGCCTTAGGATAAGATCTCTTTTGGAGTCTTCTGTAAAGGCTACGCCTTAGGATAAGAAGGCTACGCCTAGGACAAGACTTCCCTTGGAGTCTTATGTAAAGGCTATAGGCCTACCCTAGTATAGGTAACTATTATGCTGATGTAAGCGCTTAGCTCATACCACCAGCTGATGTGAGCGCTTACATCACCGTGCCCTCTATATAAGGGGCACGCCTCCATTGTAAATAATCATCTAAGAAATCCAAGTATCCAAGTATTGTAAGCATCGTGTGAATTTAGCAATAAGAATCCGAGAGTTTCTCCATATCTTCTCCTTATTTCTTGTTGCTACTTTCCTTGATGGGAGCATCTCTCTGCGGTTCGGAAGCTACAAGCCGGCAGTAACGCCAAGAAGATTCTGCTACCTCCCAAGAGATGAGGAGGCATCTAATGATAGAAAGAATGTAAAAATGGTTGCTATCTTTGAGCAACTAAATGTTCCAGATAATTATGACTTAATATCTGTGCAGGAAGGAGAGGACTAGAGTGATACAATATACAGCATCTCAGAAGGGGAGGATCCTCAAAACCTCCACAACTCCCTCCGCCCACTCATACAAAATGAAGTCATATATATTCTGCAGGAACTCGAAGAAGGATGCCAACCGCAAAAGGAAGGGTGCACTAGGCATAACAACGGGCAAAGCTCCATTACCCCAACAACAAGTACTTCTCCCCTGGCACAAGAGGAGTACCCAGCAAAGCCCGTAGGAAAGGCGGTCCTAACCTCCGGAAGGGGCCCAGAGGAGAAACTACACTACCTCACATTCAGGCTAGATGGAAAAACCTACCATCTTCATGATGAGGTACTACTGGCGCCCGAATCGATATATGCCAATCCCTATGTAATTATCATCAAGGGGATTTTCCAAGACAAAGGAGGAAAGGTGTCCCTCATAGGACAATGGCCGTACTGCCCAAAAGGAGCACTCACAGAAGATGGGAGTCCAAGAGAATCCAGGGATACAAGGAAACTTTTCTATAGTTTCCATACTGAGGTAGTCCCTGCAGAAAGCCTCATGCACAACTATGTGGTTCATTACATCCCGCAGGGTGAGCAAGTACCAAGGCGTACAGAGTACCCGAGATTCATCATACAAGAACTCTACGACCACACCAACAGAATTCTCAAGGACATAGCATGTGCAGACTATGACAAAGAGCAGCAATCTGAAATTAAGCTACTTATCAAGAAAACAAGGGAGCACCTGATAGGCTCCATGCAATTCAGGTGGCCAAAGGCATGCAACACAGAACCCACAGCCAGACGATGGTGGGCACCGACACTAACGCAGCTGCGGATGCTCAACAGTCTCTTCCGTGAAAATGACAGGTCCCCTAGAAAGAAGCAAACACAGGACCCGACTTGGGCGCTAAGACTACATGGACCAATCTCTGAAGACAACATCCACAAATGGTTCATCAACAAGAGAGCGCGAGTCAAGGAGAAGCAGGCAATCGCTACCACTGTCCCGTAGCAGACGGAGCGTGGTGGGAAGTATAGCTACCACTGTCCCGTAGCAGGCGGAGCGTGGTGGGAAGTATAGAAGCTAATACAGGAAAGTAGGATCCTGTTGTACAGTACGTAGCAGCTATAGCTACAAAATAAGAAGTCAAAGCCTAGCAAGAGGACGAGCCTAGCCAAAGGACGAGCTACCAGCCTATGACAGCGACGTCTTTTGGAGTCTTCTGTAAAGGCTATGCCTTAGGATATAAAGGCTACGCCTTAGGATAAGATATCTTTTGGAGTCTTTTGTAAAGGCTACGCCTTAGGATATAAAGGCTACGCCTAGGACAAGACTTCCCTTGGAGTCTTATGTAAAGGCTATAGGCCTACTCTAGTATAGGTAACTATTATGCTGATGTAAGCGCTTAGCTCATACCACCAGCTGATGTGAGCGCTTACATCACCGTGCCCTCTATATGAGGGGCACGCCTCCATTGTAAATGATCATCGAAAAATATCGGAAAATAATCCAAGTATCCAAGTATTGTAAGCATCATGTGAATTTAGCAATAAGAACTCGAGAGTTTCTCCATATCTTCTCCTTATTTCTTGTTGCTACTTTCTTTCTTGAAAAGAGCTTCTGAGACCTCGAACACTTCGGCGAGCATCGCCGGCGTTAGGAAGGTCGATTTGGAAGCGTAACTGGCCAAAGAAGATGGCACCCCACTGTACAAAGCCACTGTCCCGTCGCAGGCGGAGCGTGGTGGGAAGTATAGTAGCTAATACAGGAAAGTAGAATCCTGTTGTACCATACAGTAGTAGCTAGAGCTACGAAATAAGAAGTCAAAGCCTAGCAAGAGGACGAGCCTAGCCAAAGGACGAGCTACCAGCCTATGACAGCGACGTCTTTTGGAGTCTTCTGTAAAGGCTATGCCTTAGGATATAAAGGCTACGCCTAAGGATAAGATCTCTTTTGGAGTCTTTTGTAAAGGCTATGCCTTAGGATAAAAAGGCTACGCCTAGGACAAGACTTCCCTTGGAGTCTTATGTAAAGGCTATATGCCTACTCTAGTATAGGTTACTATTATGCTGATGTAAGCGCTTAGCTCATACCACCAGCTGATGTGAGCGCTTACATCACCGTGCCCTCTATATAAGGGGCACGCCTCCATTGTAAATGATCATCGAAAAATAATCCAAGTATCCAAGTACTGTAAGCAATCGTGTGAATTTTGCAATAAGAATCCGAGAGTTTTTCCATATCTTCTCCTTATTTCTTGTTGCTACTTTCTTTCTTGAAAAGAGCTTCCGCGACCTCGAACAGTTCGGCGAGCATCGCCGGTGTTAGGAAGGTCGATTTCATGGTATCAGAGCTAGCTGAAGATATGGCGGAGTAGAACCCCCAAGAGGTCATGGTGCCAAGAGTGCGAGGTAAGGGTCGTATTTACCCAAATCCTGATCTTCACTACTATGTTAAGATGTTGTGTTAAGATTTCATAAGTGCTATCTTTTCCTTTGTGGTAATTTGCGGATTAGAATTAAGCATGGTTTTTACTGACTGGGTGAAGAGCTTTGTGTAAGGAAAAAGGACAGGTCCTAACTTGGCAGTGAAGGCGAGTGGCCGTGAGTAAGTCCAAGGGCACACCTGTATGATCCTGAAGCATTGCTTTAATCTAGTAAGGAATTGTCATGTTTAACCTAATACAGGAATTTATCCTTGGGAAATTGTAGTAACTGTGAACTTTTTAGCCCATATGTCTGAAGCATGGGAAAAATCCATTCAGGAGGGGTATGAACGTTCCCGAACCTCTAGCCTTGAGTATCTTGACCTTGCTTTAGTAACAAAAGTTTCCACCAACCAACTAGCTCACAATTTGTCTGTTATTTACGACAAAACTTGCATTGCATCAAGAGTTAACTTAAAGAATTTAAAACAACTCTTTGAACTGCATCAAGCTTGCACACAAGAGATCTCGGGGCTCGAGATTTCTCTGAAGACTTTAACAACTGCAGTCCTAGACAGCAGGCCCCTTTCAAAACAAGAGGCCCGAGAACTAGTACTTGAGACGTTCAGGCATCAACCCTAGCGAAGAGAACCAGGCGACAGCCTTGAACGGCTGGACAAGCTTCTCCAATATCACGAGAGGCGCACGCGAAGGCCTCAGGAGGCACGAGGCAAACTAAGGGTCTTTCGAGACCTTATCAGATACTTGCTGAGGAGGTGCAAAAGCTTAAGGCTGATGGCTTACTACTTGCCTACCCCACGGGAAGGCTACTACAATTGGTGTTATCAGGACCAGCAAAGCTACCAACAACCTGATGAGTACGAGGCTCCGGAGGAGGAGTACTTCACCAGAGGAGACAATTACCCTCTAACCTCTTCTTATTATAGGCCTTCTTACACCACCAACTATGTAGAGATCCCTTTTAATTCGCAGTTTTTACAAGAACTTCAAGAAGCACAACGCAACAAGGACCATCACTCCTCTTTATCAACCCAAAGTCTGCACAGCTCCCTCGACCCACCAGAGCAGGAGAAAGTAGTTTGTGTTCTGGGAGAACTAGAAGGAGGGTATCGCCCTCAGGTAACGCTGCCTTACTTCCAAGGAAAATGTTCTCATTCTTGGTAGCATAACGACTTTGTGCAGCCACGAGAAGAAAAGTGCGTGTGCTGCAAGATCCAAACAATGCAGCGGGCAAGGATTCATTGCCCCAACTGCAAGGTTACTGCCTGTAACCTATGTGGACCCTATTACTTTAAAACAGCGGTCCCAGTTACACTAGCTCCATCAGAACCATTCCCTAACCAGAGGCTGATGCAAGAAAGGTGTGAAGGGGAAATTGAACGGCTGGAGAAGGAGGTGGGCTACTACAAAGAAAGAGTCAAGGAATTAGAGCTAGGCGCAAGCCTGCAAAACGACTCTGAGATGTTTAAAGAAAAGGAAGCAGAAGCAAGCGAGGAACTGGAGTGCACCAGTATCCTACTACAGGAAAGTGTCTACAAAACAACAGCTGAAGGAGAGGCTCAACTAAAGCCTGGACCAAAAATAGTAAAAAATATGCTCTACAACATGAATGTTGAACTTGAAATACCTAACATTCCTAGGTTCCAAGTCAGAGCCATACTAGACACAGGAGCAACAACCTGCTGTATTGATGAAGCCTCAGTACCACCCGAAGCGCTGGAGAAAAATAGCTTCGTGGTACAATTCAGCGGGATAAACTCAAAGCAATCGGCGCACAAAAAGCTAAAGGGCGGAAGGATGCACATTGGGGATAACAGCTTCAAGATCCCCTACACTTACAGCTTCAAAATGGAGCTAGGTGATGGCATCCAGATGATAATTGGATGCAACTTTATAAAAGCCATGCAAGGAGGAGTTTGGATAGAAGGTAACATCGTAACCTTCTATAAAAATTTAATTGTTATCAGTACTACTCCTACAGCATCGGTGGCCGCCGCCGTAGAAGAGTTGGAGTTGGAGGAAGAAGAGTATATTGATATCCAGCAATCAGTATACTACAATACAGGGCTCAGCAGGGAGTCCTTCCTCCAAAAATTTCAACCAGTAATAACAAGGTTGAAGGAAGCAGAGTTTATTGGCAAAAACCCATTAAAGCACTGGGCAAAGAATAAAGTGGTGTGCCATCTGGATATCAAAAATCCAGACTTTGTTATAGAAGATCGTCCTATGAAACATGTCACCCCACAACTGCAGGACACCTTCAAAAGGCACGTAGAAGCCCTACTGACCATGGGAGTCATCCGACCAAGTAGAAGTTGGCACAGAACAACGGCCTTCATCGTAAGGTCAGGAACAATCGTCGACCCGACTACAGGCAAAGAGGAAAAAGGAAAAGAGAGAATGGTCTTCAACTACAAGCGTTTGAATGACCTTACAAACAAAGACCAATACAGCCTCCCCGGGATCAATACTATCCTAAGGAGGGTAAGCCATTGTAAGGTCTACTCCAAGTTTGACCTAAAAAGTGGTTTCCATCAGGTGGCCATGCACCCGGACTCTATTGAATGGATCGCATTCTGGGTCCCCTCTGGCCTATACGAATGGTTGGTCATGCCGTTCGGCCTGAAGAACGCCCCAGCCGTATTCCAACAAAAAATGGACCATTGCTTCAAAGGTACAGAAAACTTTATTACCGTATACATTGACGATATTCTTGTTTTCTCACAGACAGAAGCAGAGCATGCCAAGCACCTGAACATCATGCTCGATATTTGTGAGGAGCATGGGCTCGTCCTGAGCCCTACAAAAATGAAGGTAGCGGTAACAGAAGTGGAGTTCCTAGGTGCCATCATTGGGAACCAAAGGATCCGGCTGCAGCCTCACGTGATCAAGAAAATCACGGAGGTACAAAATAAATCACTCATGACCAAGAAGGGGCTTCGTTCCTGGTTAGGCGTCCTCAATTATGCCAGGAATTACATTCCCAACTTGGGAAGGCTCCTCAGCCCACTGTATGCAAGAACCAGCCCAACTGGAGAAAAGAAAATGAACCAACAGGATTGGGCTCTAGTGGGCCAGATTAAAAAATTAGTCCAGCAACTATCGGACTTGGAAGTACCCCCTATAGAGAACTACATCCTTCTAGAAACAGATGGCTGCATGGAAGGATGGGGGGGCATCTGCAAATGGAAGCCGCAGAAATATGATCCAAAATCCGCAGAACATGTGTGTGCTTACGCAAGCGGGAAGTTTAACCCCATCAAATCCACTATTGATGCGGATATCTATGCGGTGATGAACTCACTGGAAGCACTAAAGATCTACTACTTGGATAGAAAGGAACTAACGATTCGGACCGACTGCCAAGCTATAATTAGCTTCTTCAACAAGTCTCCGAATCACAAGCCTTCCAGGATATGCTGGATCGCCTTCACGGAATATATTACTGGGATAGGGATCCCGGTACACTTTGAACACATCGAGGGCAAGGATAATCAGCTCGCTGACTCCTTGTCACGATTACTTTCTTCTCTAGTCTGTGCAGGATGGCCAGCAGAAGAAGACCTTGGAACTCTAGAGCTTGTGGCCACAGCAATTCAAGAAGTCCAAGCAGCCCCAGCACACAAGGAGTGGCAGCACCTAGCCGAGATGCTACTACAACTACAAGGTTCCCTGCAAATGAGCAGGATATCCGTGCAGCAGCAGCAACAGCAATCACAGCACTACGACAACTGTGTAATCTCCACACCAGCAAGCTATGGGAGTGCAAACGACTCAGCTACCAGGATCACTTTTGGGCCACCTGGTACCCTACAATGGCCCAGATAGACCAGCAGCTCCAGAATACCCTCCGACTAGTCCAAGATGCCATTTCCAGGACCAGCCTCTTTTCACTCTCTCAGCCGCACACGGAACGTGGTGGGAAGTGTAACTGGCCAAAGAAGACGGCACCCCACTATACAAAGCCACTGTCCCGTCGCAGGCGGAGCGTGGTGGGAAGTATAGTAGCTAATACAGGAAAGTAGAATCCTGTTGTACAGTACAGTAGCAGCTAGAGCTACGAAATAAGAAGTCAAAGCCTAGCAAGAGGACGAGCCTAGCCAAAGGACGAGCTACCAGCCTATGACAATGACGTCTTTTGGAGTCTTCTGTAAAGGCTATGCCTTAGGATATAAAGGCTACGCCTTAGGATAAGATCTCTTTTGGAGTCTTCTGTAAAGGCTACGCCTTAGGATAAAAAGGCTACGCCTAGGACAAGACTTCCTTTGGAGTCTTATGTAAAGGCTATAGGCCTACTCTAGTATAGGTTACTATTATGCTGATGTAAGCGCTTAGCTCATACCACCAGCTGATGTGAGCGCTTACATCACCGTGCCCTCTATATAAGGGGCACGCCTCCATTGTAAATGATCATCGAAAAATAATCCAAGTATCCAAGTACTGTAAGCAATCGTGTGAAATAGCAATAAGAATTCGAGAGTTTTTCCATATCTTCTCCTTATTTCTTGTTGCTACTTTCTTTCTTGAAAAGAGCTTCCGCGACCTCGAACAGTTCGGCGAGCATCGCCGGCGTTAGGAAGGTCGATTTCATGGTATCAGGGCTAGCTGAAGATATGGCGGAGTAGAACCCCCAAGAGGTCAAGGTGCCAAGAGTGCGAGGTAAGGGTCGTACTTACCCAAATCCTGATCTTCACTACTGTGTTAAGATGTTGTGTTAAGATTTCATAAGTGCTGTCTTTTTCCTTTGTGGTAATTTGCGGCTTAGAATTAAGCATGGTTTTTACTGACTGGGTGAAGAGCTGTGTGTAAGGAAAAAGGACAGGTCCTAACTTGGCAGTGAAGGCGAGTGGCCGTGAGTAAGTCCAAGGGCACACCTGTATGATCCTGAAGCATTGCTTTAATCTAGTAAGGAATTGTCATGTTTAACCTAATACTGGAAGTTATCCTTGGGAAAATTATGGTAACTGTGAACTTTTAGCCCATATGTCTGAAGCATGGGAAAAATCCATTCAGGAGGGGTATGAACGTTCCCGAACCTCTAGCCTTGAGTATCTTGACCTTGCTTTAGTAACAAAAGTTTCCACCAATCAACTAGCTTAGAACTTGTCTGTTATTTACTACAAATCCTGTATGGCATCATAAGTTAACTTATAAAATTTAAAACAACTCTTTGAACTGCATCAAGCAAGCACCGGAGTCGTTGAACAAGCCCTCAGAAGACAAAGGCTGCCAGAAGCCTAGGCAGCACCATGGAAATCCTAAGGGAATCCATCCTAAGGGAATCCATGCAGGGGATACACACCCAGGGGTTTCTGTACCTCGGCCCATGGACTTCTTATCGGATGAAAGTGATGACTAGCAGGATGAGGTGGAGGACCCAAGAGGAACAGTTACTGCAGCACGAGATGATACTTCAGGATGAAGAAGCACAAAACAACACCACCTGTCCTATCCAGAAAAGAGATAACTATCTCATGGAGGAGACAAATCTGCTCCTTCAGCAACTAGGCCTCCATCCCTCACGGGATGATAAAGAAGAGTCAGAAGTGAACAAGGAGTCTGTACCTTCTCCAAAAGAAAATGAAGAGACGGAACCTCTAGGTGAAAAGGAGCCACCACAAGCGAAGCTAAGAAGGGAAGCACCAAGCATGACCAACTCTGAAGAGGTAACAAACCCCCGTGGTATGTTAACTCAAATGACTACGCTCTTTATGCTAGAAATTGAAGACAAGCACCAAAGCTGCCCTCGCTACGAAAGGGAATCACTACAGCAACTCCACTACGGGCAGTGCAAGCAGACGATTAAAGAGCAGCACGGCTACATCGCATGGTATGAAGAGGAGATCGCCCATCTACAAGGAACACCACAAGATCCGGACACTGCAAAGCTGAAAAAGGCTAGGAAAAAGAAGAGAGATACTCCTACACCTGCTATGACGAATCAAGAACCAGGAGGACCGAGAAAGGTCACAGAATTAGACATTCCAGAAGGGGTTGTGTTTAACCCCCTTCCAGATAAAGGAGGCATCCATGCCTTTGGCAAGAAGGAGGAATGGGATACCCTAGGGGAACCCAGTGGTAAGTTTGATTATTATGTCCGATACTCACCACCCCCATCATTCTACTTGCCCTTTCCCAAGGCCAGCGAAGCTACTGGCTGGAACGATGACGAAGGATCGGCTGACGGAAAGAAACCTGCCAACTCCTCTATAAACAATGAAGCAAATGGCCCGCAGGATGCTACAGCAACAGAAGCTGAAATACTCCGTCTGAAGGAAGTCAGCCACGGAGAGGTCAAAGAGGCATATCACCTTCGACCACAAGAAGAAAGGGATAAATGCCAGGGGAAGAAGCAGAGGAAAAAGAAAGTTCTGCATTGCTTCAACTTAAATGAAGAAACCTACAATCTGGCTGATGAGGTAATGCTTTTCCCTAACACAATGAATGAAAAGCCTTATGTCATGATTATCAAGAAGATTTTCCAAGACAAGGATGGAAAAATATGCTTTACTGGGCAATGGTTATATCGCCCGGAAGAAGCACGCTTGATTGATGGGAGTACAAGGAGATTCAGGGATACTAGGGAACTCTTTTATAGTTTCCACACTGATATAATCCCTATAGAATCTATCATGCACAAATGTGTAGTTCATTACATCCCACAAAACAAGCAGCTGCCACTCCGCACAAAGCATCCTGGATTCATTGTGCAGGAAATTTATGACCACACTCAGAAGGTTCTAAAGGACCTAGTGACCAATGACTATGACATGAAAAAGCAATGTGAAATTGGGCTCCTGATCGAAAGGACAACAGCACTGCTGGACAAACACCCAGAAGCCTTCACCAATCCAGAAGCCTTCACCAATCCGGCTAGCAGCTTGCAGAACACTCACAACACCAAGGCGAAGCATCTACACTCCAACGCAACGGCAAGCGGAAAGATCAGCAGCACAGGAGAAGAAAACCGCCCACAAAGGGGTCCATACTGCATGCACCAAACAATGCAAAAGGTGAAAATCCATTGCCCCAAATGCAAGCTGATACAGGAGCAACGATATTATATTGCATGGTGCGAGGGAGAAATTGAGCGACTGATGAAAGAAGTCGAAGGGAGAGCACAGGAGTTAGAAGCAGACCTGCACAAACACTATAATGAAAAGGAAGAAAAATCGGCAGCAGGACCAGCGGAAGAACAAGAACATACCAATGTTCTATTCCAAGCAAGTGCAATAGACAGAGCAACCCAGCTCAACTCAGAACCAAGAATGGTAAACAACATGCTCTACAGTATGCTTATTGTACTTGAAATACCAAATCTTCCCAGGTTCCAAGTACAAGCAATACTAGACACAGGAGCTACCACGTGCTGTATTGATGAAGCATCGGTACCACCTGAAGCACTGGCGCCAACTAATTGCATCATACAAGTCAACGGCGTCAACTCTCAACAAATGACGAACAGGAGACTCAAGCAGGGAAAGATGCACATTGGAGCTAGCAGTTTCCAAATCCCCTGCACATACAGTTTCCAAATGAAGCCCGGGAATGGAATCCAATTCATTATTGGATGCAACTTCCTGCGAACTATGCATGGGGGAGTACATATACAAGGTAATACGGTTACCTTTCATACTACCCCTGAGCAAGCGGAGAAGGCCACAGCTGTGGACAATCTGGAAGAGGCCCTGGTCCCAGCAGACGGCACCCCACTGTACAACGCCACTAACCCGTAGCAGACGGAGCGTGGTGGGAAGTATAGCTACCACTGACCCGTAGCAGGCGGAGCGTGGTGGGAAGTATAGTAGCTAATACACGAACGTAGGATCCTGTTGTACAATACGTAGCAGCTATAGCTATGCAATAAGAAGTCAAAGCCTAGCAAGAGGACGAGCCTTGCCAAAGGACGAGCTACCAGCCTATGACAGCGACGTCTTTTGGAGTCTTCTGTAAAGGCTATGCCTTAGGATATAAAGGCTACGCCTTAGGATAAGATCTCTTTTGGAGTCTTCTGTAAAGGCTACGCCTGAGGATATAAAGGCTACGCCTAGGACAAGACTTCCCTTGGAGTCTTATGTAAAGGCTATAGGCCTACTCTAGTATAGGTTACTATTATGCTGATGTAAGCGCTTAGCTCATACCACCAGCTGATGTGAGCACTTACATCACCGTGCCCTCTATATAAGGGGCACGCCTCCATTGTAACTGATCATCTTAGAACATCGAAAAATAATCCAAGTATCCAAGTACTGTAAGCAATCGTGTGAAATTAGCAATAAGAATCCGAGAGTTTTTCCATATCTTCTCCTTATTTCTTGTTGCTACTTTCTTTCTTGAAAAGAGCTTCCGCGACCTCGAACAGTTCGGTGAGCATCGCCGGCGTTACCTGAGAACAGTAAGGTAGCGTTACCTGAGGGCGATAACCTCCTTCTAGTTCTCCCAGAACACAAACTGCTTTCTCCTGCTCAGGTGGGTCGAGGGAGCTGTGCAGACTTTGGGTTGATAAAGAGGAGTGACGGTTCTTTTTGCGTTCTGCTTCTTGCAGTTCTTGTAGATACGGCGCATTAAAAGGGATCTCCACATAGTTGGTGCTGTAAGAAGGCCTGTAAGAAGAAGAGGTTAGAGGGTAATTGTCTCCTCTGGTGAAGTACTCCTCCTCTGGAGCCTCGTACTCATAGGATTGTTGGTAGCTTTGCTGGTCCTGATAACACCAATTATAGTAGTCTTCCCGTGGGGTAGGCAGGTAGTCAGCCATCAGCCTTCAAGTACTAGTTCTCGGGACTCCTGTTTTGAAAGGGGCCTGCTGTCTAGGACTGCAGTTGTTAAAGTCTTCAGAGAAATCTCGAGCCTCGAGATCTCTTGTGTGCAAGCTTGATGCAGTTCAAAGAGTTGTTTTAAATTCTTTAAGTTAACTCTTGATGTAATACAGGTTTTGTCGTAAATGACAGACAAATTGTGAGCTAGTTGGTTGGTGGAAACTTTTGTTACTAAAGCAAGGTCAAGATACTCAAGGCTAGAGGTTCGGGAACGTTCATACCCCTCCTGAATGGATTTTTCCCATGCTTCAGACATATGGGCTAAAAGTTCACAGTTACCATAATTTTCCCAAGGATAACTTCCAGTATTAGGTTAAACATGAGAATTCCTTACTAGATTAAAGCAATGCTTCAGGATCATACAGGTGTGCCCTTGGACTTACTCACGGCCACTCGCCTTCACTGCCAAGTTAGGACCTGTCCTTTTTCCTTACACACAGCTCTTCACCCAGTCAGTAAAAACCATGCTTAATTCTAAGCCGCAAATTACCACAAAGGAAAAAGACAGCACTTATGAAATCTTAACACAACATCTTAACACAGTAGTGAAGATCAGGATTTGGGTAAGTACGACCCTTACCTCGCACTCTTGGCACCTTGACCTCTTGGGGGTTCTACTCCGCCATATCTTTAGCTAGCTCTGATACCATGAAATCGACCTTCCTAACGCCGGCGATGCTCGCCGAAGTGTTCGAGGTCTCGGAAGCTCTTTTCAAGAAAGAAAGTAGCAACAAGAAATAAGGAGAAGATATGGAGAAACTCTCGGATTCTTATTGCTAAATTCACACGATGCTTACAATACTTGGATACTTGGATTATTTTTCGATGATCATTTACAATGGAGGCGTGCCCCTTATATAGAGGGCACGGTGATGTAAGAGCTCACATCAGCTGGTGGTATGAGCTAAGCGCTTACATCAGCATAATAGTTACCTATACTAGAGTAGGCCTATAGCCTTTACATAAGACTCTAAGGGAAGTCTTGTCCTAGGCGTAGCCTTCTTATCCTAAGGCGTAGCCTTTACAAAAAACTCCAAAAGATATCTTATCCTAAGGCGTAGCCTTTATATCCTAAGGCATAGCCTTTACAGAAGACTCCAAAAGATGTCGCTGTCATAGGCTGGTAGCTCATCCTTTGGCTAGGCTCGTCCTCTTGCTAGGCTTTGACTTCTTATTGCATAGCTATAGCTGCTATGTACTGTACAACAGGATGCTACTTTCCTGTATTAGCTTCTATACTTCCCACCACGCTCCGCCTGCTACGGGACAGTGGTAGCTATACTTTGGGAAGTCTATTACCCAAAGTCTATTTCCTCTAGCGCCACGATTTCATGGTATCAGAGCTAGCTGAAGATATGGCGGAGTAGAACCCCCAAGAGGTCAAGGTGCCAAGAGTGCGAGGTAAGGGTCGTACTTACCCAAATCCTGATCTTCACTACTGTGTTAAGATGTTGTGTTAAGATTTCATAAGTGCTATCTTTTCCTTTGTGGTAATTTGCGGATTAGAATTAAGCATGGTTTTTACTGACTGGGTGAAGAGCTTTGTGTAAGGAAAAAGGACAGGTCCTAACTTGGCAGTGAAGGCGAGTGGCCGTGAGTAAGCCCAAGGGCACACCTGTATGATCCTGAAGCATTGCTTTAATCTAGTAAGGAATTGCCATGTTTAACCTAATACTGGAATTTATCCTTGGGAAATTATGGTAACTGTGAACTTTTAGCCCATATGTCTGAAGCATGGGAAAAATCCATTCAGGAGGGGTATGAACGTTCCCGAACCTCTAGCCTTGAGTATCTTGACCTTGCTTTAGTAACAAAAGTTTCCACCAACCAACTAGCTCACAATTTGTCTGTTATTTACGACAAAACTTGCATTGCATCAAGAGTTAACTTAAAGAATTGAAAATAACTCTTTGAACTGCATCAAGCTTGTACACAGGAGATCTCGGGGCTCGAGATTTCTCTGAAGACTTTAACAACTGCAGTCCTAGACAGCAGACCCCTTTCAAAACAAGAGGCCTGAGAACTAGTACTTGAGACGTTCAGGCAACAACCCCAGTGAAGAGAACCAGGCGACAGCCTTGAACGGCTGGACAAGCTTCTCCAATATCACGAGAGGCGCACGTGAAGGCCTCAGGAGGCACGAGGCAAACTAAGGGTCTTTCGGGATCCTTACCAGATACTAGCTGAGAAGTGCAAAAGCTTGGAGGCGATGGCCCCAGGAACCAACACCCAGTTGGTTTACAAAGGGCTACCTATCCCAGCACCATCTCCGATGTGCGAAGATCAGATTCGGGGATACCGGAGGAGCCACAGGCACCTTCATACGGCTCAACAAACAACCAGGAGAATGGGTAGACTCCTGATGGGGAGAAACACCCCGCAAGACACACTAGAGCAGCAGATCGATCCTCAGGTACAATTAAAACTATCAATGCAGGAGAGAGCTGCCATAGTTCCAGCGGAGGTTCTGTACCACTCCCGGAGGGACGACGTGCACCATCGGGTGTACACACATAGATCGGAGGAGGCAATCCTCTGTGTCGACAGTGACCAGGTAGACCTCCCATTCATACAGGAGGAAAGCTACCATCAACTACGGCAAAGCGGGATGCAGTACATACACCTCGGTGTGCTGCAACTTCGACTCCAGATCCTACACCGACAGGAGGTTGGTACAATGGCTCTGGTCGTCTTCCGCGACAACCGGTGGGAAGGAAACAAAGCACTACTGGCCACGATGGAGGTGGACCTAGCAAAAGGCAGTCAACTGGTATACGTTATACCAAACGTCATGATGACTGTCAAGGACTTCTACAAGCATGTACAAGTCTCTATCCTAACTAAGGGATACGAGAACTGGCAAAGTGGTGAGTCCAATTTATTAATCACTAGAGGCATGGTAGGAAGGCTCTCGAATACCCCAAACGTAGGCTTTGCCTACGAAATTCAAGGAGTCGTCGACTACCTAGCAAGCCACGGAGTACACGCCCTCCCAGGACGTAGGTACTCAGCAGAGGCGCTACAAGGGCGCAGCTGGACTGTCCGGCCAACGAAGCTCTCCGCACCAACTCAACCTGAGGAGGTCATGAGCAGGAGCCTCCTTGATGGGAGCATCTCTCTGCGGTTCGGAAGCTACAAGCCGGCAGAAACGCCAAGAAGATCCTGCTACCTCCCAAGAGATGAGGAGGCATTCAATGATGAAGAGGAGCTCAGGACTCCTCATATACTGGCCATCCTGCTAAAGGAAGATGAAGAAGCTGAAGAGGAAAGTGACGACGAAAGTTACTTTCATCAGCTCTGCAAAGAGGGGTTCCCTGAAGGAGAAGGAGAGATGGAATACCCAATCAGAGCCCCAAAGTGGGATGTATATCCCGACGAGGATGAAGATCCTCCGGAAGGCAGAAGGGACGTGCTTTCCCAACAACCAGACAAAGATGATGAGAAAGAACCTGATGAGGAGGAACCAGGCAGCATACCTTCTGAGAGGCATAAGGAAGAAGGTAACACTTGTCCCCCTCATAGTACTAATGTTATTGCAGTAGGCATTGAAGAGAAAGTACCGGAGATGGAGTACCCTGCCCTGCGAAAACTAGCCGAAAGGCTATCTGAGAGGTTGTACACAAGTACACTAACCTCGGCAACATCTCCGAGCGGGCCGTACATGCCCCCCACAGATGCTTCAATGGAACCAGGACCCCCTGGTTACCCACCAGCGGCCAACACGACTCCAGCAATATCCAAAATAACAACGGAGTCTGGGCAGTGAAACCAAGGAAGTTTCCAAAGAGGCTTCAACAATGAAAGGTGGACCCTACCGTCCGCACAGCAGAACGAAGGAGCCCTCTTGATAATACCCGAACAGCTCGGGCTATTTGAGGAAACATTTGCAAGATGGGAAACCATCACGAGGAACCATGTTGCCGCGCAAGGATTCACTGATGCGCGAGACAAGATTGAATACATGGAAAACCTCCTAGGGGAAACAGCCAGGCTTGCATGGGTGCAATGGCGTATGCTATATGGCGCAGAATACCAAGCCATTATTGCAGCCGGAGGAGGAAGGGATGGTACTCAAAACATCCTTTCCCAGATGAGAAGGGTCTTCTCATTGGAGGATCCAGCCCAAGGTTCAACCTTGGCTCAAGACACGGCACACCGGGACTTGGAAAGACTTTCATGTACAAACATGAAAGATATCCTTTTATACATGAATGACTACCTCAGGTTAGCTACCAAAACAGGAAGGTTATTTATAGGCACGGAGCTATCTGAGAAGTTCTGGTTAAAAATGACGGGAGACATTGGCCGAAGAATGAAGGCGGCCTTCGATCAGAGGTATCCTGGAGTAAACATCGGGGTGATACCCCGGATACTATTCGCCTACAAATACCTGGAGGAGGAATGCAAGGATGCCGCATTCAAAAGATCCCTCAAGGATCTTTCCTTCTGCAGCAAGATCCCGATCCCAGGCTACTAGACCATAGAAAAGAAGTACGGGGTCAGAAAGGCGAAGACATACAAAGGAAAGCCGTACGACACCCACGTGCGCATTGAGAGAAGGAAGCAGCTTGTGCGCAACAGACGCTGCAAGTGCTACCTCTGCGGAGACATGGGGCATTTTGCCAGAGAATGCCCTAATGACAGAAAGAACGTAAAACGGGTTGCCATCTTCGAGCAACTAGATGTTCCAGATAATTATGACTTAATATCTGTGCAGGAAGGAGAGGACCAGAGTGATGCAATATACAGCATCTCAGAAGGGGAGGATCCTCAGAACCTCCACAACTCCCTCCGCCCACTCATACAAAATGAAGTCATATATGTTCTACAGGAACTCGAAGAAGAATACCAACCGTAAAAGGAAGGGTGCACTAGGCATAACAACGGGCAAAGTTCCATTACCCCAACAACAAGTACTGCTCCCCTGGCACAAGAGGAGTACCCAGCAAAGCCCGTAGGAGAGGCGGTTCTAACCTCCGGAAGGGGCCCAGAGGAGAAACTACACTACCTTGCATTCAGGCTAGATGGAGAAACCTACCATCTTCATGACGAGGTACTACTGGCGCCCGAATCCATATACGAAAATCCCTATGTAATTATTATCAAGGGGATTTTCCAAGACAAAGAAGGACAGGTGTCCCTCATAGGACAATGGCTGTACCGCCCAAAAGAAGCACTCACAGAAGATGGGAGTCCAAGAGAATCCAGGGATACAAGGAAACTTTTCTATAGTTTCCATACTGAGGTAGTCCCTGCAGAGAGCGTCATGCACAACTGTGTGGTTCACTACATCCCGCAGGGTGAGCAAGTACAAAGGCGTACAGAATACCCGGGATTCATCATACAAGAGCTCTACGACCACACCAACAGAATTCTCAAGGACATAGCATGTGCGGACTATGACAAGGAGCAGCAATCTGAAATCAAGCTGCTTATCAAAAACACAAGGGAGCACCTGACAGGCTCCATGCAAGACAGATGGCCAAAGGCATGCAACACAGAACCCACAGCCGGACGACGGTGGGCACCGACACCAACGCAACTGCGGATACTCAACAGCCTTTTCCGTCAAAGCGACAGGCCCCCTAGAAAGAAGCAAACACAGGACCTGACTTGGGCGCTAAGACTACATGGACCAATCTCTGAAGCCAACATCCACAAATGGTTCATGAACAAGAGAGCGCGAGTCAAGCAGACGCAGGCACTACCTACCATTGTCCCGTAGCAGGCGGAGCGTGGTGGGAAGTATAGTAGCTAATACAGGAAAGTAGGATCCTGTTGTACAGTACGTAGCAGCTATAGCTATGAAATAAGAAGTCAAAGCCTAGCAAGAGGATGAGCCTAGCCAAAGGACGAGCTACCAGCCTATGAAAGCGACGTCTTTTGGAGTCTTCTGTAAAGGCTATGCCTTAGGATATAAAGGCTACGCTTTAGGATAAGATATCTTTTGGAGTCTTTTGTAAAGGCTACGCCTTAGGATATAAAGGCTACGCCTAGGGCAAGACTTCCCTTGGAGTCTTATGTAAAGGCTATAGGCCTACTCTAGTATAGGTAACTATTATGCTGATGTAAGCGCTTAGCTCATACCACCAGCTGATGTGAGCGCTTACATCACCGTGCCCTCTATATAAGGGGCACGCCTCCTTTGTAAATCATCATCTTAGAACATCGAAAAATAATCCAAGTATCCAAGTACTGTAAGCAATCGTGTGAAATTAGCAATAAGAATCCGAGAGTTTTTCCATATCTTCTCCTTATTTCTTGTTGCTACTTTCTTTCTTGAAAAGAGCTTCCGCGACCTCGAACAGTTCGGCGAGCATCGCCGGCGTTAGGAAGGTCGATTTCAGTAATAGTTAAAGGAGTAGTATTAGCAGTAGGAGCTGGCATATTAGTGGCGGTAGCAATTGTTGTAGGAGTAATAGGAGTAGCTATAGAAGCAGTAGTAGGAGTAAGCGTAGGAATAGTAGTAGTTGTAGAAGTAGCAGTAATAGGAGTTGCAGTAGCAGCATCTGTAGTTGTAGTAGACGTAGTAGTAGTATTCATAGTAGTAGTAGTAGTTGATGGACTAGTACCAGTAGCATTTGCACTAGTAGGTAGAAGTAGTTGTAGTTGTTGTTATAGTAGTAGTTGGAGTAGCAGTAGTAATAGTAGCTGTTGAAGG
>RXID01015970.1:0-57194 GCA_005019695.1 Trichopus zeylanicus subsp. travancoricus
TAATGGCTACTACTGTTGCCACTACTACAGCTGCTATTACTACTATTTCTTCTACAACAACAACAACAATAACTGCTATTACTACGACAACTACTACCGCTGCTATTGATTTTGCTGCGACAACCACTACCACCATTGCCATAAATATTGCTCCGATTACTGCTACTACTGCTGCTGCTGCTGCTATTGCAACGACTGCTACTACTACTACTACTACTATTACAACTACAACTACAATAACTATTGCTACTATTACTATTACTGCTACCACTATAGTGACTACTACAACTACGACAACACTACTACTTCTGCTACTATTCTCGCTACTACTAGTGCAACTACAACTACAGTTGCTGCGACTACTTCTACTACTATTGCTGCTGCTCGATCAACTACTTCCCTGACTATTGCTTCTACAACTACTACTTCAGCTGTTGTTGCTACAACCACTAGTGCCACTACAAGTACAGTTGCTGCGACTACCACTACTACTGCTACTACTACTGCTAACGCTCTTACAACTACCACTACTGCTGATGCTACTATTACTACAATTACTACTACTATCACCACCACTACTACTACTACTACTACTACTTCTACTACTACTGTAACTACTACTGCAACTACTATTGTAACTACTACTACAACTACTATTACTACTGCTGCTGCTGCTGCTGTTGCTGCTACTACTACTACTACTTCAACAACAACAACTACTACTACTATTACTACAATTACTATTATTTCTACTACTATAACAACTACTGCTGCTACAACTATCACTACTACTCCTTTTACTATTAGTACTACAACAACTACTACTATTACTATTACTACTACTACTATTATTATTACTACAACTACTACTACTATTGCTACTATTAATGCAACAAGTGCTCCCACTACTACTATTAATGCTACTAAAGCTATGACTGCTACTGCTATTACTACTACTTCTACTATTTCTACTACTGCTAAAAGTAGTACTACTACTCCAACTATTACTACTACTCTATTATTACTGCTACTACTGCTACTACATCATTTCCTGCACGTAATGCTACTCAAACTAGTACTACCACTTCTATTGCTACTTCTACTTCTACTAAAAGTAATACCACAACTACTGTTTTTACTACTTCTACTACTACAATTGCTACTTCTACTGCTACTACTACTATTGCTGCTACAACTTGTTCTACTCCCACTACTACTACTAATGCGGCTACTATAACTACTACTACTACTCCAATTATGACTACTACTTCTGCTACTACCACTACAACTATTACTATTACTACTAGTAGTATTATTACTACTACTACAACTACTACTACTGTTACAACTACTGCTACTATACTACTAATGCGACTAGTGCTCCAACTACTACTATTACTACTGCTAAAGCTATTAATGATGCTGCTATTACTACTACTACTACTGCTATTCTGCTACTGTTACCAGTACTACTACTACTTCTATTAATTTTGCTACTACTGCTACTACTTGGGTTGCTACACGTAATGCTACTCCTATTAGTACTACTACTTGTACTACTTCTACTGCTTCTACTACTGCTACTACTTATACTACTACTAGTACTGTAGCTACTGCTTCTACTACTAAAACTACAACTACTACTACTTCTGCTACTGCTACAACTATTGTTGCTGCTACAACTTCCACTACTACTATTTCTAAATTTCTAGTATTACTACAATAATTGCGACAGCTGCTGCTGCTACTACTACTATTGCTGCTACTACTTCTACTACTACTAGTTCTGCTACTACTACTGCTACTAGCACTATAACAACAATAACAACAACAACTACTACTACTGTTGCTACTACTACTTGTTCTATTACTGCCACTTCTACTACAGCTATTAATACTACTACTACTACTGTTACTATTATTATTATTATTATTATTATTATTATTATTATTATTATTATTATTAATACTGCTACTACTATTTTACTATTACTATGACTATTACTACTATTATTTGCACTACTACTCCTACTACGACTACTGCAACTCCTACTACTAATATTTCTACTTCTACTACTACTACTACAACTATACTACCACTACTTCTCCTATTTATGCTACAAATACTGATTCTACTACTACTGGCACTACTGCTATTACTTCCACTTCTACTACTATTAGTACGATAGCTTCTCCTTGTACTGCTACTGTAGCTACTACAACTTCTATTGAAGAATCAACAACTATGACTACTACTATGACTACTATTACGACTACAACTACTACTTCTACTACTATTGCAACAACAACTACTACTACTACTACTATTACTACTACTGCTACTACTACAATTACTATTACAACTACGACTACTACTACTACTACAATTACTACAACTACTTCTACTACAACCACTTTTCCCACAATAACAACTACTACTCCATCTCTGACTACTACGACTACTACTACTACTACTACTACTACAACTAATCCTATTGCTACTACTACTACTACTACCTCGACTACTGCTACTGCTGCTACTACTGCTACAACTACTTCTACTACTACTACTGCTACTACAGCTACTACTACTACTACTGCTGCTACAACTATCACTAATACTACTACTGTTGCTGCTGTTGCTTATGCTACTATTGCTACTGCTACTACTGCTGCTACTACTGCTATGACTACTACTACTGTTGCTGCTACTACTAATGCAACTACTGCTACAACTGCTATTACTACCACAAAGCCATGTACTACTACTGTTGCTGATACTACTACTACTACTGATACTTCTACTAATGCAACTACTGCTACTACTGCTGTTACTACCACTAAGCCAAGTACTACTACTAATACAACAACTACTACTGATACTTCTACTACTTCTTCTTTTCCGACAACCATTACTTTTGCTACTAGTACTCCTACCACTGCAACTACTATTAGCACAACCACTGCTACTGCTACAATGACTACAACTACTACTGCAGCTACTTCTACTATTTCAACTAATGCTACCAGTACTTTGATAGCTACTACTTCTACTATGACTGCTACTTTTATTACTACTACTACTATTATTACAACAACTACTACTGCTACCATTGATTCTGCCGCGACTGCTACTACTACCACTACTACAATTGCTACTACTACTGCTACTGCTATTACTACTACTTTTGCTGCTCCGGCCATTACTACTACTACTACTTCTACTACTACTACTACTGCTACTACCGCTACTATGACAGTACTACTACTACTACTACAACATTGTTGCCGCTGTCGCTCTTACAACAACAACAACTACTGCTACTATTGATTCTACAACTACAACAACAACAACAACTACTACTACTATTGCTACTACTACTGCTGGTACTACTACTACTATTACTGTAGCTACGGTTGCTACTACTACAACTATTGCTACAACAACAACTACCACTGCTACTACTACTGCTACAACTACATCTACTATACCGACTACTATTACTACTTCAATAGTATAACTTCCGCTGGAGTTGCTGCTACTACTAGTGCTACTACAACTACTGTTGCTGCAACTGAAGCTACTACTACAGCAACTACTGCTGCTACTGCTCCTACAACTACCATTGCTGCTGCTGATGCTACTGCTACTACTACTATTGCTACTTCTACTACTACTACTACTCATTTTGCTGCTACTACTGCTACTTCTGCTCCTACTACTACTACTACTACAGCAACAACAACTACTATTGCTATTGTTGCTCCAACTACTACTTCTACAACAACTACTACTACTACTGTTGCCACTTCTACTACAACAACTACTACTACTCCGACTACGACTACTACTACTACCATTACGGCTACTACTTCTACTTCTATTACTGCTACCCACTTCTACTGCTACTTCTATTACTACTGCTACCACTTCTACTTGTACTGCTACTCCTATTACTACTTCTATAACTACTACTACCACTACTACTACAATGACTATTATTACTATTGCTGCCACTACTGATACCACTAATACTACTACTATTACTCCTACCACTATTACTACTACTTCTACCACTACTCCTACTCCAATTACCATTCCTACTAACACTACAACTACTACTACTACTATAGCTGCTGCTGCTGCTACTACTACTACTACTACTATTTCCACTACTACTACTCCTACTCCTATAACTACTACTACTACAACTTCTACTTATACTTCTACTACTGGTACTACTACTACTACTACTACTACTACTATTGCTGCTACTACTACTACAACTATAGCTACTACTACTTCTACTACTGCTACTTCTGCTTCTACTACTACTAAAACTACTACTTCTACTACTACTACTAGTACTACTACTAGTACAACTACAACTACTACTAATGCTACTACTGCTACTACTACTACGGCTGTTAATACTTCTACTACTTCTACTACTACTACTACTATTACAATTTCTACTACTGCTACTACTCCTACAACTACAACAATAACTACTACTACTAGTACTACTACTGCTGTCGTTGCTGCTGCTAGCACTTCTACTACTACTACTACCACTACATCTCCTACAACGTATGCTACTGCTACTACTACTACTACAACTATACTGCTACTACTTCTACAACTACTACTACTACTTTTCCAACTATAACCAGTACTACTACCTGCCCTACTACTACCACTCCTGCTACTACTACTAATACTACTTCTACTACTGCGACTGCTACTACTACTGCTACTACTTCTACTACTACTACTGCTACTACTTCTACTACTACTGCTGCTACTACTTCTACTATTGCGACTACTACTATTACTTCTTAAACAACAACTACCACTGCTACTGCTACTGCTAATACTACAATTGCTACTACTATTACTGCTACTGCTACTGCTACTACTCCTACAACTATTGCAACTACCTCTTCTGTTACTACTGCTACTACTACTGCTACTACTACTTCCATTACTGCTCCTGCAGCAGCTACTATGGCTACTACTACCCCAACTACTACTACCACTATTACTACTGCTTCAACTACTACTACTTCTATCAGTATCGCTGTTGCTACTACTACTGCTACAACTGCTACACCAGCTAGTACTGCTACTACTTCTACTACTGTTGCTACTAATAATGATGTGACTATTGCAACTACTATGACTACTACAACTACGACTACTACTATTGCTACTACAACTAATTCAACTACTACTACTACTACTACTAATGTTGGTACTATTACTACTACAACTACTGCCACTTCTACTGCTATTACTACTACTACTACTATTCCTAATACACCTACTATGAATACTACTATTACTAATAGTACTACTACTACTAATAGTACTACTACCATTATTATTATTACTACTACTACTACTACAACTACTACTAGTACTACTACTACTAGTATTACAATTGCGCTTCTACTACTACTATTACAAACACTATAACTCCCACTACTGCTCTCGCTACTATTGCAACTGCTAGTATCGCTACTACTACTACTACTACTACTACTACTACTACCACTCCTACTATTACTAGTACTACTACTAGTGCTACAACTACTACTACTTCTATTACTACTACAACTACTACTATTATTGCTACTACTGCTACTACTTATGTTGCTACTCCTACTACTACTCGTACTGTTCCTACTGCTGCTCCTATTACTAATAGTCCAACCGCTACTACTCCAACTACTACTACTACTACGACTACGACTACTACTACTATTACCACTATTACTATAACCACTACTACAACAACAACAACTACTTCTACAACAACTACTAGTACCACTGGTACTGCAGCTGCTACTACTACTACTACAACTACTTCGACAACTACTACTAGTTCTAGAACTACTACTATTGCTGCTGCTACTACAATTACTACAACTACTATTACTGCTACAACTGCTGCTACTACCACTATTACATCTAATACACCTACAACAACTACTACTATTGCTACTACTACTACTACTACAACTACTATTACTGCTGTTGCTGTTGCTATTCGTACTACTACTACTACTACTACTACTACAACAACAACAACTTCAACTACCATTATTACTACTATAGCTACTACTTCTACGGCTACTCGTACTACTACACCAATTACTACTACTACTACTACTTCTACTACTACTATAGCTGCTGCTGCTACTGCTACTACTACTTCTTCTGTTGCTAATCCTACTACTACTCCTACCACTACTACTCCTACAACTACTACAATTACTACTACTACTCCTCCTCCTCCTACAACTACTATTACTACCGCTACTCCGACTCCTATTACTAAACCAACGACTGCTCCAACTAGAACTACTACAACTATAACTTCTACTTGTACTACTACTACAACTACTACTATTACTACTATAACTCCTGCTACTTCTACTACTACTACAACTATATCTATAATAACTACTACTACTTTGACTACAACAGTTAATAATACAACTACTACAACAAAACTACTTCTGCTGCTGCTGCCACTACTACTAGTGCTACTGCAATTTCATTTGTTGTGACTGCTGCTATTGCTATTGCTACTTCTACTGCTGCAGCTCTTAGAACTACTACTACTGCTGTAGCTCTTGCAACTACTACTTGCTGCTGCTGTTCGTGCAACTACTATTGCTGCTGTTCTTCCAACCACTACGACGACGACCACCACCACTACTACAAGTATTACTACTACTACTAGTACTACAGCCATAGCTCCTACTACTACAACAACAGCTAATGCTACTACTACTACTACTAAAACTAATACTACTACTACGACTACTACAACTACTAGTTGTACTACAACTACTACCAATATTACAACTACTACACTATTAATGCTACAACTACTACTACTAATAATAATAAAACTACAACAACAACAAAAAACAACTGCTATTACTACTACTACAACAACAACAACAACTACCACTACTACTACTACTATGACTAGTACTACTACTACTACTACTACTAGTACAGCTACTACTACTACTACTACAACTGTTACTACAACTCTTACTTCTACTCCTACAACTATTATTATTACTAATACAACTATTATTACAACTACTATACTGGTACTACTCTGAGCACAACAACTACTACTACTACTACAATTACTGCTACTACTTCTGCCACTTCTATTGCTATTTCTCCTTCTCCTCCCGCTACAATTACAATTACTACTACTACTGTCGCTGCTACTACCATTACTGCTATTTCAATTACTATTGCTACTACCGCTACTTCTACTACTACTATTACCGCTACTGCTACTACTCCTACTACTACTCATACTACTACCATGATTACTATTACTACTGCAACTACTGCTACTAATAATACCACTACTTTTACTACTAGTACTAACTATTACAACTATTGCTACTACTAATTTTGCTACTACTCATACATCGATTACTACAACAACTACTACTGCTACTACTGCTACTACTACTACTACACAACAACTATTACAACTACTGCTGCAAGTACTACTATTACAACTACTACTAATACGACAACTACTACTACAACTATTTCTTCAACTACCACTATTACTACTACTACTACTACTATTATTATTACTTCTACTGCTACTGCTGCTCGTACTACTACTACTACTCATGCTGCTGCTTCAAGTGGCACTACTTCTACTACCACTACCACTACTACTATTGGTACTACTCCAACAACCACTACTACTACTATAACACTTCTGCTACAACAACTACTACTTGAACTACTACTACACCTACTACAACTACTACAATGACTATTACTACTACTACTACAATTAATACAAATTCTCCTACTACAAGTACTAATACTACTAGTACTGCTACTCCTACTACTACACTAATACTTCTACTACTAGTACTACTAACATAACTGTTACTACTAGTACAACTAGAACTACAACTACTACTACTACTACTACTACAACAACTAATTCTACAGCTACTACTACTGCTACAACTGCTACTAGTACTACTACTGCTGCTACAAATAGAACTTCTACTGCTACTTCAACTATAGCTTCTTCTACTACTACTACTACTAGTACTACTACGACTACAACTATTACCGCTACTTCAACTAGTACTGCTGCTGCTGCTACTACTATTACTACTAATACTACTATGACTATTACAACAACTACTACTATTACTACTACCACTACGGCAACTACTAGTACTGCTTTTGCAACTACTACTACTACTACTGTTACTACTAGTATAACACCTACACCTACACCTACTACTATTACTGCAACCAATGCAATTTCTACTGCTACTACTATTACTACTACTCCTACCACTACTATGACTACTATTACTACTATTGCAACTACTAGTACTACATCTGCAACTACTACTACTACTACTACAAATGCTACTACTATTACCACAACTATTAATATTACTAATACCATTACAACTTCAACTACTAGTACTACAACTACTACTGATACGACTGCTAATAATGCTGCTACTGCTATAACTACTACTGATACGATTGCTAGTAATGCTGCTACTGCTACAACTACTACGACCACTGCTGCTACTACTACTCCTGCTACTACTCCTACTACTACTTCTACTACTACGACAACTATAACTACTCTTGTTACTACTACTTCTACTACGCCTAATACTACTCCTGCTACTACTACTACTACTGCTACTATTGCTACTACTACTACTACTACTACTACTACTACTACTACTACTACTACTACTACTACTACTACTATGACTACTACTTCTACTATTATTACTGCTACTTATACAATTACTACTACCACTACGTCTAATACACCTACTACAAATACTAATATTGCTAATAGTGATACTACAATGATTACTACTACTTCTATTATTATTACTACTACCGCTACTACTACTACTACTATAACAACAACAACAACTACTACTACTAGCATTACAACTACCACTCCGACAGCTACTATTACTAATACTGCAATGACTACTACGACTATTACTACAATTGCTACTGCTACAACAGCTACTCCTCCTCCTCCTCCTACTACTACCACTCCTCCTCCTCCAACTACTAATACTACTACTACTACTACTACTTCTATTATAGCTACTGCTACTACAATTATTGTTACTACTCCTACTACTACTAATACTCCTACTAGTATTCGTACTTTTCCTATGGCAACTCCTACTATTACTATAACTACTGCTAAAACAATAATAATTACTTCTACTAGTACCACTAGTAGTACTGCTATTGCAACTTCTACTATCATAACTGCTACTACTACTACTACTAGTACTACTACTACTACTATCACAGCAACTATTACAACTACTATAACTATTATTACTGCTACCACTACCGCTAGTACCATTATTACTCCTAATACACCAACTACAACTACTACCATTACTACTACTATTGTTACTACTACTACTACCACTACCGATGCTGCTACTACTACTTCTACTATCATCACTTCTACTACTACTACTACTACTTCTATAGCTACTCGTACTACTACTCCTATAACTAATACTGCTCCTCCTAATTCTAATACTACTACTATCGCTGCAACCACTACTGCTAAACTACTATTTCTACTGCTACTACTACTACTTCTACTGCTAATCCTACTACTACTCCTACTACTACCACTACAAATACTCCTACTACTTCTACTACTATTGCTACTACAACTCCTGCTACTGCTACTACTTCTATAACTACTACAACTACAGCTACAACAACAGCTGCTACTGCTACAACAACAACAACTACTACTACAGTGAATATTATTACTTCTACAACACAACTACTTTTGCTGTTGTTGCCACTGCTACTAGTGCTACTACAACTACATTTGCTATGACTAGTGCTACTACTACTACTGCTACTGCTACTGTTACTCCTACAACTACTACTGCTGCTGCTGCTCTTGTGACTACTACTGTTGTTACTTCTAGGACGACCACTACTACTACTACAATGACGACAATAATAACTTTATCTACTACAACTACTACTACTACTACTTCGAAAACTAATACTACTCCTAATACTCCTACTACAACGACTACTACTACTACTACTACTACAACAAGAAGAACTATTACTAGTAATACTAATATTACTACTGCTACTGCTACTACTAGTACTACTACCACCACCAACACCACATTACTACTGCTGCTACTACTATAACTACTTCTATAACTACTACTACAACTATTACAACTACAGCTCCAAGTACTATTATTACTACTATAATTACTTTTACTCCTACAACTACTATTATTACTAATACTACTGCTACTACAACAACTACGACTTCTACTACATCTAGAACTACAAGTCCTACTACAACTACTGCTGCTATGACTATTACTGCTACTACTTCTGCTACTTCTACTTCTATTTCCCTACTACTACTACTACTACCACCACCACAATTACTACTACTATTGCTTCTGCTGCTGCTGTTGTCAGTACTACTATTACTGCTATTTTTATTACTACTGCTACTAGCACTACTTCTACACCTACTCCTACTTCTACTACTACCACTATGATTAATATTAGTTTTGCAACTACTGCTACTACTAATACTACTATTACTACTGTTGCTGCTATTGCTATTACTACAACTACAACTATTGCTACTTCTTCTACTACTACTCCTACTACTATTACTACTTCTTACTACTACTAGTACTACTCTCGCTATTAGTACTACTACAACTACTCCTACAACAACAACTACTGCTACTGCTAATACGACTAGTAGTACTATTACTACTTCTTAAACAACAACTAATACTGCTATTACTAGTAATACTACTATTACTTCTGCTCCTACTCTGCTGCTTCTACAGCTACTACATTGCTGCTACTGCTACTACTTCTACTACAACTACAGTCACTACCACTACTCCTTCTGGTACTACTACTATGACTAGTGCTCCTACTACTACTGCTACTACTACTACACTACAACTCAACTACTACTACTTGACTTATTACTACTCCTAAAACTACTACTATTACTACTACTAATACTATTACTATTGCTACTACCACTACAACCACTCCTATTGCAACTACTGCTACTCGTACTACTACCATTACTTTGACTAATACCACTATTACTCCTATGACTGCTACTAAAACTACAACTGGTACTCCTCCTCATCCTATTACTATGACTATTACTACTACTACTATAATTAATACAAATTCTCCTAGTACAACTACTAATACAGCTAGAACTACTAACCTTATAACTACACTAATACTTCTCCTACTAGTACCACTAATGCTATAGTTACTACTACTACTACTACAACAACAACAACAACTACTACTACTACGACTACTACTACCACCGCAACTACTTCTACTCCTACTACTACTACTATTGCTACTACTACTACTACTACAACTAGAACATCTACTACAACTTCTAATACTATTGCTGCTAATACTACAAATACTACTACTACTAGTACTACTAGTACTACTACTACTACTACTACTACTACTACTATTACTACGACTACTACTACTATTGCTACTACAACTACTACAACATCTACTACTACTACTACTACAATGACTACTACAACCACTACGGCAGCTACTAGTACTACTTCTGCAACTACTACTACTACTACACCTACACCTACTACTACTGTTGCTACAACAACAACAACAACATCAACTACTGCTACTACTACTAATATGACTACTACTTCTAATATGACTACTACTATTACAACAACTACTACTACTACTGCTTCTCCTCCTACTACTACCACTACACCTACTACTACTACTACTACTACAACTTCTACTAATACTGCTACACCTACTTCTAATCCTACAACTACTACTACTCCTACTTCTACTACTACTATGACTACTATAACTACTGCTACAGCTACTACAATGACTACTACTACTACTATTACTAGTATGGTTACTATTTCAACTACCACTGCTATTACTACTTCCACTATGACTACTACTACTACAACTTCTACTACCTCCACTACAACTATGACTGCTACTGCTACTACCCAACTACTTTTGCTACTACAACTACTACAATTACTACTACTAATACTAAAACTACTACTACTACTATGATTATTGCTACTACTCCTACATCTACTACAACTACTCCAAATAATACTATTACTACTACTTCTACTATGACTTCTTATACCACTTCTACAAGTACTACTACCACTACTATTGCTACTACCATTACTATTACTACTACTGCTACTTTAACAGCAGCAACAACTGCTACTTTTTTTGTTGCTCCTACTACTACTGCTGCTACTACTATGACTGCTCCAACTATGAGTACTACTGCTATTACTACTACTAAAATTACTATTGCTATTACTAATGCTTCTCCTAGTCCTATTACACTCCTACAAGTACTCCAATTACTGTACTACAACTAATACTGCAAGTATTTTGACTATTACGACAACTACTATTTTTATAACTATTACTACTACTATTCATACTCCTACTACTAATCCTACTATGACTACTAGGACTTCTACTACTATTACTGTTACTAGTACTACAACAACAACAACAACAACAACTACTACTACTACTATTGCTACTTGTGCTACTACAACAATAACTACTACTAACACTACTACTACAACTGATAATATGACTACTACTACTACCGCAACTACTAATCCAACTACAACAACTACCGCTACTAGTAGTAGTAGTAGTACTACTACTAATAATAATAATAATAACAATAATACAACTACTACTTCTACTTCTACTTCTACTACTAGTACAACTACCACCACAACTACTACTATGACTACTACAATTACTTCTACAGCTATTACAATAACAAATACTACTACTGCTGCTGCTACTTCCATAACAACTACTGCTATGACTACTAAAACAACTAATACTACTTACCAATACTACCACTACTATAACTCCTACAACAACTACTCCTACTCCTACTACTACTAATACCACTACAAATACTGCTACTACTCGTATGACTACTATAACTACTTCTACAACAACTACTACTACTCCTATAACTATGACTATTACTATTACTACCACAATTAATACAAATTCAGCTACTACTACTATTATTGTTGATGCTGCAACTAGTAGTAGTAGTAGTAGTAGTAGTAGTAGTAGTAGTAGTAGTAGTAGTAGTAGTAGTAGTAGTAGTAGTAGTAGTAGTAGTAGTAGTAGTAATGGTAGTATGAGTAGTAATAGTAGTAGTAGTACTTGCAGTAGTATAAGTTGGAGTAGGAGTAGGAGTAGGCATCATAGTAGTAGTAGTAGGAGTAGGAGTAGTTGTAGTTGTGGCAAGAGCTGGAGTAGGAGTAGTAGTAGTATTAGTTGTAGTAGTATGAGTAGTAGTAGTAAGAGTAGGAGTTGGAGCAATAGTAATTGGAGCAGTGGTAGTGGTAGTTGTTGTAGGAGTAGTTGTAGCAAATGGAGTTTGAGTAGGAGTAGTAGCAATTTACTAGTAATAGAAGTAGTAGTAGTAGCAGCAGCTGTAATAGTAGTAGTAGTAGTAGTAGTTGTTGTTGTTGTTGTTGTAGTAGTAGTAGTAGTAGTAGTATCAGTAGTAGCAAGAGCAATAAGATTAGTATTGGTAATAGTAGTAATAATAATAATAGTAGTAGAAGTAGCAGTAGTAGTGGTGGCAATAGTACAAGTAGTAGCAGTAGTAGTAGGTGTAGTAGTGGTTGTAGCAGTTGTAGTTGTCAAAGCAGTGGCAATAGTACGAGTTGGAGTAGGAGTGGCAATCCGAGTTGGAGTAGTAGTAGTAGTTCCATTAGGAGTAGTAGTAGTAATAGAAGTAGGAGTAGGAGTAGTAGTAGTAGGAGGAGGAGGAGGATGAGAAGGAGGGGGAATAGTAGTAGTACAAGTCATGGGAGTAGGGGTACGAGTGGAAATAGGAGTAGTGGTATTAGCATTAGTAGTAGTAGTTGGAGTGGTCATATTAGTAGTAGTTGGAGTAGTAGGAGTAGAAGGCGCAGTAGCAGCAGTAGCAACAATGGTAGTAGAAATAGTAACAGTAATGGTAGTAGTTGTCATAGGAGTACTAGTAGTAGTAGTTGTTGTTGTTGTAGTAGTAGTAATAGCGGTAGGAGTAGATGTAGTGGTAGTAGTAGCAGCAGCAGATGTCATAGTAGCAGTAACAAAAGTAGTAGTATTTGGACTAGTAGTCAGTGCAGGAGATGGAGTTGGACTAGTAGTAGCAGAAGTAGTACTAGTACTAGTAGTATTAGTCACACTAGTAGTAGTAGTAGTAGAAGAAGTAGTGGTACTAGTAGCAGTAGGGGCAGTAGCGGTAGTAGTAGTTGTAGTTGTTGTAGTCATAGTAATTGAAGCTGTAGTAGCAGAAGTATTAGTAATAGTAGTACTAGTAATAGTAGTAGTAATAGTAGTAGAAGTAGTTGTAGTAGTGGTAGAAGCGGTAGCAGTATTAGTAATAGTAGTAGTGGCAGAAGTAGTAGTAGCAGCAGCAGTAGTAGTAGTAGTAGTTGTAGTTGTTGTAGCAGTAGTAATAGTAGCAGAATAGTAGTAGTTGTTGAGGTAGTAGTAGTTGTAGTAACAGTAATAGTAGTTGTAGCAGTAGCAGTAATAGCAGTAGTAGTAATTTTAGTAGCAAAAGTAATAGTAGGTTTAATTTTAGGAGTAGGAGCTAGTATATGAGTAGTAGCAGTAGTAGTAGCACTACTACTACTACTAGTAGCAGTAGCAGTAGCAGTAGTAGTAGTAGTAGTAGTAGTAGTAGTAGTCTTAGCAATAGTAGTTGTAGTAGTAGTAGTCGTAATAGTACCAGGAGTTGCAACTGTAGCAGCAGCAGCAGCAGTAGCAGTAGTAGCAGTAGTGGCAGTAGTAGCAGTAGCTGTGGCAGCAATAGTTGCATTAGTAGTTGTTGTAGTAGTAGTAGCACTAATAGTAGGAGTAGTAGTAGTTATTGTAGTAGAAGTAGTTGTAATAGTAGTAGTAGTAGTAGTACAAAGAGTAGTATTAGTAATAGTAGTAGTTGCAACAGGAGAAGGTGTAGGATTAGGGGTAGTAGTAGGAGCAATAGTAGTAGTAATAGTAGTAGTAGGCCTAATAGTAGTAGTACCGAGAGGAGGAGTAGTAGTAGTGGTAATAGTTGTAGTAGTAGTAATAATTGTTATAGTTGTAGTAGCGGTAGTAGCAGTACTAGTAGTATAAATAATAGTAATCGCAATAATAGGAGTAGTAGCCGTAGTAGTTGTAGTAGTAGTAGCAATACTAGTAGAAGCAAAAGTAGTAATACTAGTAATAGTTGTCGTTGTTGTTGTAGTAGTAGTAGTATTATTTGTTGTAATAGGTGTAGTAGTAGTACTACTAGTAGTAGTAATAGTAGTAGTTGCAGTAGTAGTAACGGAAGAAGTAGTTGTTACAGTACTAGCTGGAGTAGTAGTACTAATAGTAGTAGTGTTAGTAGTGGTAGTAGAAGAAGAAGTAGTAGTAGTAGTAGTAGTAGTAGTAGTAGTAACAGTAGCAGTTGTAGTAGTTGAAGTAATAGTAGTAGTTGTAGAAGAAGTACTAGTAGTAGTTATAGTAGTAGTAATAGTAGTGGTAGTAATAAAAGTAGTAGTAGTAGCAGTAGTAGTAGGTGTTGCCGCCGCAGTAGCAGTAACATTTGTTGTTGTTGTTGTAGTAGTAGTAGAAGAAGTAGTAGTAGTACTAGATGTAGTAGTAGTAGCAGCAGCAGTAGTAGTAGTACTAGTAGCTGTAGTAGCAATAGTAGAAGTAGTTGTAGTACTAGCAATATAAGTAGTAGCAGTAGTACTAGTACTAGTAGTGCTAGAGTGAGTAGTTGTAATAGGAGTGGGTGTAGGAGTAAGGGTAGTAGTAGGAGCTGTGGTAGTAGTAATATTAATAGTTATAGTAGGAGTAGTAGGAGTAGAAATAGAAGTAGTCGTTGTAGTTGTTGTAGCAGTAGTTGTACTATCGTAGCGATAGTTGTAGTTGCAGTAGTAGTACTAGAAGTAGTTGTAGTAGTAGGTAGTAGTTGCAGTAGTAGTTGTCATAGTAGTAGTAGTGGAGGCAGTGGTGGTGGTAGTAGTAGCAGTAGTAGTAGTAATAGTGCTAGTAGTATTAGTAGCCGTAGTAGTGGTAGTAGTAGTAGTAGTGGTAGAAGTAATAGTCGCAGTAGTGGTTGTTGTAGTAGTAGTTATATCAAACATTGTAGATGTAGTAGTATCAGTAGTAGTAGCAGTTGCAGCAGCGATAGTAATAGTCGCAGTAGCATTAGCAATAGTAAGAGTAGCAGCAGCGATAGTAGTAGTATTAGTAGTAGCAGTAGCTATAGTAGGGGAAGTAGCAATAGCTATAGTAGGGGAAGTAGCAAATGCAAAAGTAGTAGTAGTTGCAATTGCAGCAGTAGTAGTATCATTAGCAATAGTATTAGTTGTAGCAATTATAGCAGTAGTAGTGGTGGTGGTAGAAGTAGTAGTAGCTATAGTAGTAGTTGTAGTAGTAGAAGTAGTGGTAGTAGAAGTAGTAGCAGTAGTATTAGTAGCGGGTGGTAATAGTAGCAGTAGTAGTAGCAATAGTAGTAGTATAGTAGTAGTAGTAGTAGTTGTTGTTGTTGTTGTTGTTGTTGTAAATATTAGTTGTAGTAGTAGTAGTAGCAGTAGTAGCAGATGTAGTAGTCGTTGCAGTAGCGGTAGTAGTAGTAGTAGGAGTAGCAGTAGTGGCAGCAGCCTTGTTTGTAGTAGCAGTAGTAGCAACATTTGTAGTTGCAAAAGTGGCAGTAGTAGTAGTAGTAGCAAGTAGTAGTAGTTCTGAAAATGGTAGTAAAAGTAGTAATAGTACTAGTAGTAGTAGTAGTAGTACTAATAATAATAGTAGTAGATGTTGTAGTAGTAGTTGTAGCAATTGTAGGACTGTTAGTACCGAGAGGAGTAGTAGTAGTAGTAGCAGCAGTAGTTTTGGTAATAGTACTATTTGTAGTCGTACTACAAGCAAAAGGAGTTATAGTAGAAGTAGAAGTAGTAGAAGTAGTAGCACCCGTAGTACTCTTAGTAGTAGTAGTAGTAGTATTAGTAGTAGTAGTTGTAGTGGGAGGAGTAGCAGTAGTAGTATTTGGAGTAGAAGTACTAGTAATAGTAGTGGTAGTAGAAGTAGCAGTAGCATTAGTAGCAGTGCCAGCAGTAGTGAAGCAGTAGTAGTTGCTATAGTAGTGGTAGTTGTAGTAGGAGTAGTAGGGGTAGTATGGTAGTAGCAATAGCAATAGTAGTAGGTGTAGCCATAGTAGTACTAATAGTAGTGCTTGGAGTAGTACTAGTAGTATCAATAGTAGCAGTGGTACTAGTAGCTGTTGTAGTTGTTGGAGTTGTAGTAGTTGTACAAATAGTAGTAGTTGTAGTAGTGGTAGTAGTCGTAGCAGTGGTAGCAGCAGCAGTATTAATAGTAGTCATAGTTGCAGTTTTTATAGTAGTAGCAGTGTTAGTAGTCAAAGTTGTAGCAGTAGTGTAATTGTAGTAGACATAGTAATAGTAGTAATAGTGGTAGTAGCAATAGTAGTAGTAGCAGTAGTAGTTGCAGTAGTAGTGGTAGTCGTCGTAGTAGTACTTCTAGTAGTAGTAGTAGTAGTAGTTGTAGTAGTAGTATTAGTAGCAGTAATAGGAGTAGTAGTAGCAGTAATACTGGTAGCATAAGTAGTTGTGAGAGTAGTTTTTGGAGTAGAAGTAGTAGCAGTAGTCGTATTAGTAGTAGTTGTAGTTGTAGTAGGACTAGTAGTAGTAGTAGCAGGAGTAGTAGTAGTAGTAGTAATAGTTGTAGGAGTGGTAGTAGTTGTAGTTGTGGTAGAACTTGTTGTAGTAATAGTGTAGTAGTAGTAGTTGCAGTAGTAGTAGTAGAGGTAGTGTTTGTAGTGGTAGTAGACGTTGTACTAGCAATAGTACTCGCTGTATTAATATCAATAGTAGTAGCAATAACAGTAGTATTAGCAGTAGTAGTAGTAGCATTAGCAATAGTTGCATTAGTAGCAGTTGTAGTAGTAGTAGTAGTAGTGGTATTAGTTGTAGCAGTAGTAGTAGTAGTGGTATTAGTAGTAGCAATAGCAATTGTGGTAGTAGTAGTGATAGTACAAATAGTATTAGTTGCAGTAGTGGTAGCTATAGCGATAGCAATAGTTGTAGTAGCCATTACTATTGTAGTAGTAGTGGTGGTGGTGGTGGCGGTGGTGGTAGTAGTAATAGTAGTAATTATTGTTGTTGTAGTAGCTGCAACTATTGTAGTGGTAGGAGTAGAAGTAGTAGTTGTAGCCGCAATGGTAGTATGAGTAGCATTAGTGGCAGCAGCATTATTAGCGATAGTAGCAGTAGTAGTGGCAGAGGTGGCCATAGTAGTTGTAGCAAGTAGCAACAGTAGTAGTAATAGTAGTACTAATTGTAATGGTAGTAGTTGTTGTAATAGTAGTAGTCGTGGTGGTAGTAGTAGTGATAGAAATAGTCGTAGTTGTAGGAGTTGTAGTAGTCGGAGTAGTAATAGTTGTAGTAGTGGCAGTGGTATACGTAGGAGTTGTAGTATTAGTAGTAGTAGTACTAATATTTGTACGAGCTGCAGTAGTAGCAGTAGGAGTCTTAGAAATAGTAGTAGTAGTAGTAGTAGTAGAAGTTGCATTAGGAGTAGTAGTAGTAGTGGTAGGAGTAGTTCTGGTTGTAGTATTAATAGTAGTCATAGTTGTAGTTTTTGAAGTAGTAGCAGTGCTAGTAGTCGAAGTTGTATTAGTAGTGTAGTAGTAGTAGCAATAGTAATAGTATTAGTAGAGGTAGTAGCAATAGCAGTAGTAGCAGAAGTAGTCCTTATAGTAGTTGCAGTAGTAGTGATAGTCATAGTAGTAGCAGTTCTAGAAGTAGTAGCAGGAGTAGTAGTAGTATTAGTAGTAGTAGTAGTAGTAGTAGTAGTAGTAGTAGTAGTAGTAGTAGTAGTAGTAGTAGTAGTCACAGTAATAGGAGTAGTACTAGCAGTAATACTGGTAGCATAAGTAGTTGTCAGAGTAGTTTTTGGACTAGGAGTAGAACTAGTAGTAGTAGTCATATTAGTAGTAGTTGTAGTTGTAGTAGGACTAGTAGTAGTAGTAGTAGTAGTAGCAGCAGCAGCAGCAGTAGTAGCAGTAATAGTTGGAGCAGTGGTAGTAGTTGTACTTGTAGTAGAACTAGTTGTAGTAATAGTGTAGTAGTAGTTGCAGTAGTAGTAGTAGAGGTAGTAGTTGTAGAGGTAGTAGTTGTAGTGGTAGTAGACGTTGCAGTTATAGTTGTAGTAGTAGTTGTTGTTGTTGTCATAGTAGTAGCTTTAGTACTCATTGTGGTAGTAATAGTTGTACTACTAGTAGTAGTAGAAGTAGTAGTAGTAGCATTAGTTGTAGTAGCAGTATTAGTAGTAGTACTAGTAGTAGTAGTAATAATAATAGCAACAAAAGTAGTTGTGGTAGTAGGATTAATTGTTGTAGAGGTAGTAGTAATAGTAGTAGTAGTAGTAGTAGTAGTAGTAGCAGTAGCAGTAGTAGTTGTAATAGTAGTAGTTGTAGTAGTAAAGTAGTATTAGTAGCAATAGTAATATTAGTAGTAATAGTAGTAATAGTAGCCGTAGGTGTAGAAGTGGTTGTAGGAGTTGGAGTAGGAGTACTATTAGTAGTAGTACTAGCAGTAGAACGATTCGGAGATAGAATAGGAGTAGTAGTAGCATTTGCAGGAATAGGAGTAGTAGTAGTGGCAGGCGAAGGAGTAGGAGTAGTAGTAGTGGCAGGTGAAGGAGTAGGAGTAGTATTAGTTGTTGTTGTTGTGGAAGTAGAAGTAGCATTAGTGGTAGTTGTTGTAGTAGTAGTTGTATTAGTTATGGTAGTATTAGTAGTATTAGTAGTAGTAGTAAGAATTGGCATGGGAGTAATAGTAATTGGAGTAGTGGTAGTAGTTATAGTAGTAGGAGTAGTAGTAGCAATCGAAGTTGGAGTGGGAGTAGTAGAAGTTGTACTAGCAATAGAAGAACTAGTAGTACTAGTAGTACTAGTAGTAGAAGTAGTAGCAATAGTAGTAGTAGTGGTAATAGTAGTTACAGTAGTGATAGGAGTAACTGTAGCAGTAGTGGTAGTAGTAGTGGTAGAAGTAGTTGCAGTAGTAGTGGGCGTAGTAGTTGTTGTAGTAGTTGTACTTGTCGAAGAAGTGGTAGGAGTTGGAGTTGGAGTAGAAGTGGTAGTACGAGTTATAGTAGTAGTAGTAGCAATAGTCATAGGAGTAGGTGTACAAGTGGTAATACGAGTAGTAGTAGTAGTAATAGTAGTTGTCAGAGTGGCTATAACAGTAGTAGTCGAAGCAGTACGAGTAGTAGGCCTATAGGAGTAGCATCACGAATAGAAGCACTACTAACTATACTGGTAGTAATTGCAGTAGGAACACAAGTAGTAGTAGCAGCAGCAGTAGTAGTAGTAGTATTAGCAGTAGTAGCAACAGTAGTAGCATTAGCAGCAGTTGTCGTAGTTATAGAAGTAGCAGGAGTAGTAATAATAGCAGAAGTCATAGTAGCAGTAGAAGAAGTACTAGGATTTGGAATAGAAGTAGGAGTAGGAGGTGGAGTTTGAGTAGTAGTAGCAGAAGTTGTAGTAGTACTAGTAGTATTAGTCATAGTTGTAGTAGTAGTAGTAGTAGTAGTAGTTCTAGTAGTAGGAGTAGTAGTAGTAGCTATAGTAGTTGTAGTAGTAGCAGCAGTAGTAGTAGTCGCAGTAGTAGTTGTAGGAGGAGTAGTAGTAGTAGTAGTATTAGTAATAGTAGTTGTAGTCGTATTAGTAGTAGTAGTAGTAGTAGTAGTAGTACTAGTAGTAGTAGTAGTAGTAGTAGTGTTAGCAAGAGGTATAGTAGTAGTTGCATTAGTAGTAGTAGTAGTTGTAGTAGTAGTAGTAGTAATAATAGTAGTAGTAGTAGTATTAGTAGTAGTTGCAGTAGTAGTAGTAGTAGTAGTAGTATTGGTAGTGTAAGTTGTTGGAGTTGTAGTAGTGCTAGTAGTAGAAGTTGTAGCTGTATTGTAGTAGTAGTAGGAGCAACAGTAGTGGTAGAGGTTGTAGTAGTTGCAGTAGTAGCTATGGTAGTGCTAGTAGTAGTAGTAGTAGTAGTAATAGTAGTCATACTAGTAGTAGTAGCAGGAGTCGTAGTAGTAGCAGGAAAAGTAGTGGTACTTATAGGAGTAGTAGTAGTAGTAGAAGGAGTAGTACTAGTAGTAGTAGCGGTAGGTGTAGTGGTAGTAGTAGTGATGGTATTAGTAGTAGTAGTACTAGTCGAAGTACTATTAGTAGTAGTTGTACGAGTATTAGTAGTAGTAGTCGAACTAAAAGTAGTAGTAGGAGTAGGAGTAGCAGTAGGAGTAGTAGTAGTAGTAGAAGGAGGAAGAGTAGTAGTAGCAGTAGGAGTAGTAATTGGAGTAGTAGTAGGAGTACTAGTAGCAGTAGTAGGATTATGACGAGGTGTAGTTAACGTAGTAGCAGTTGCAGTAGTAGTCCTAGTAGTAGTAGTATAAGGAGGAGGAGGAGATGTAGTAGTAGTAGTGGTAGTCGGGATAGGAGTTGTAGTTAAGAGTAGTAATAGTTGGCATAGTGGTAGCAGCAGTTGCAGCTTGATTAGCAGTAGCTGAAGTAGCAACAGTTGCGGTAGTTTTACTTGTAGTAAGAGTATTTGGAGTCATTGTATGTTGAGTGGTAGTAATAGTAGTAGTAGTAGTAGTAGTAGCGGTAGTTGCCGTAGTAGTAGTAGTACTTGTAGTACTTGGAGTAGCAATGGGAGTAGCAGCAGCAGTAGTGGTAGCTATAGTAGTAGTAGTAGCAGCCATAGTAGTAGTAGTAGTTGTTGTAGCAGAAGTAATAGAAGTTGTAGTAGTAGTTGTAGTACGAGTAGCAGTAGTAGCAGTAGTAGAACTAGTGGTATTGGTAATGGTAGTAGTAGTAGTAGTGGCAGTAGTAGCAACATTAGTAATATTGTCGAAGTAGTGGAAGTAGTATTAGTAGCAATAGTAGTAGTAATAGCAGCAAAAGGAGCAGTACAAGCAGACGTAGCAGTAGTAGCAATTGTAGCAGTAGTAGTAACAATAGTAGCAGTAGCAGTAGCAATAGAAGCTATGCTTTCAGTAGTAGTAGTAGCAGCAGTTGTAGTGGCAGCAATAACAAAAGTAGTAATAGTCTAAGCAGTAGTAGGAGTTGCAGTAGCAGAAGTAATAGTCGTTGTTGTTGTAGTAGTAAGAGTAGTCATAGTAGTAGTTGTTGTTAGTAGCAGTAGCGATAGTAGTTGTAGTCATAGTAGTTGTAGTAATAGTAGTTGTTGATGTAGTAGTAGAAGTAGGAGTAGGAGTAGTAGTAGTAGTAATAGTACAAGTGGTGGTGGTAGTAGTAGTAGTAGTAGTAGTAGTAGTAGGAGTAGTAGTAGGAGTAGGAGTTGTAGAAAGACTAGTAGTAGGAGTAGTAGCAGTAGTTGGAGTAGTAGTAGTAGTAGGAGTAGGAGTAGGTGTAGGAGTAGTAGTAGTAGTAGTAGTAGTAGAAGTAATAGTAACTGTAGAAGGAGGAGGAGGAGGAGGAGGAGTAGTAGTAGTAGCAATAGTAGTAGTAGTAGTAGTAGGAGTAGTAGTAGCAGTAGTAGTAACAGTTGTAGGGGTAGGTGCAGTTGTAGTTATAGTAGGAGTAAGACGAGGTGTAGTTGTCTTAGTAGCAGTTGCAATAGTATACTAGTAGTAGTAGTAGGAGGAGGAGGAGGAGGAGGAGATGTAGTAGTAGTAGTGGGAGTAGGAGTAGGAGTTTTAGTAGGAGTAGTAATAGTTGGCGTAGTGGTAGCTATAGTTGCAGCAAGATTAGTAGTAGCAGCAGCAGTAGTAGTAAGAGTTGTAGTTGTTATTGTAGTAGTAGTTGTTGTTGTTTTAGTAGTAGTAATACCAGTAGGTGTAGTGGTAGTCAGACTAGGAGTCGGAGTAAGAGTAGCAGTAGGAGTTGGAGTAGAAGTAGTGTTAGTAGTAGCAGCAGCAGCAGTAGAAGGAGTAGTAGTTGCAGTAATTGTACTAGTAGTAGTATTAGTAGCAGCAACAGTAGTGAAAGTAATTGTAGTAGCAATTGTACAACTAGCAGAATTAGTAGTAGTTGTTTTAGTAGTTGGAGTATTATTATTAGTAGTAGTTGTTGTTGTTGCTGTTGTTGTTGTTGTTGTTGTTGTCGTAGTTGTAATAATTGTAGTAGTTGTAGTAGTAATATTACTAGTAGTATAAGTATTAGTAGTAGTGGGAGTAGTAGTAGTATTAGTAGTAGTAGTAATATTAGTAGCAGCAATAGTAGTCGTACCAGTGGTAATAGGTGAGTAGTTGTAGTAGTAGCAGGGGGAGTAGTAGTAGGAGTAGCACTAGTAATGGGAGTAGTAGTAGTAGAGTAAAAGTAATAGCAGTTGTGGTTATAGCAGCAGTAGCCGTAGAAGCTGTAGCAGTAGTAATGCTAGTTATTGTAATAGCAGTAGTAATAGTAGTTTTTGTAGAAATAGCAGTAGTAGTAGTCAGAGTAGTTGTAGGTGTAGTAGTTGTAGTTGCAGCAGTAATTGTAGTAGTAGGAATAGCAATAGCTCTAGTAGTTGTAGTGGTAGTAATAACAGTAGTATTAGTTGTAGTAGTAATAGTTTCAGTACTAGTAGTAGTACTACTACTACTATTACTAGCACTACCGCTACAACAACTACCATTACCATTACAACTACTACAGCTGCATCTACTGCTATCAATACTGCTATTGCTGCTACTACAGCTCTTATTGTTTCTATGGCTACTATCGCTACTACTGCTACTACTACTATTACTCCTAATACAACTACTACTGCTCCTACTACGACTACTACTATTATGGCTAATATTATTTCTACTACAACTTCTACTACTGCTACTAGTATTACACCTGCTGCTGCTACTACTACTTCAAGTACTACTGCTGCTACTGCTAACAATACTACTACTACTACAACAACAACTACTACTACTCTTGCTTCTGCCACCACTACTACTACTACACCTACAACAACAACGGCTACAGCCACTACTACTACTACTCCGATGACTAGTTCTACTGCTACAACAACTACAGTAACAACTACCGCAACTACTACTACTGCTACTGTTGCTACTACTACCACTACTACTATTGCAACTACTACTATTCCGACTACTACTACTACTCCAACTCTGACACCTGTTGGTACTTCTTCTCATACTCCTACTGCTACTACTACTACAATTAATACTACGACTACTTCTTCTACAAATACTATTACTAGTACTCCTACTACTACTACTATACTACTACCGCTACTACTACTCTTATTGTTACTACTAATAGAATAACTACTTTCACAACTAATGATACAACCACTACTACTTCTACTACTACTGCTACTACCACTACTACTGTTGTTGCTACTACTGCTACTATCACTATTACTATTGTTGCTACACTACTACCACTGCTACTAATACGACTACTGCTTCAACTACTACTATTATTAATACTGCTACCACTATTATAGCTGTTGCTACTACTTCTACTACTACTACCACTAAAACTACTGCTACTACTATTATTACTACTACAACTACTACTTCTACTACTTCTACCACTACTACTACATCTACTCCTGCAGCTACTACTATTGCTGCTGCTACTACTACTACAACTGCTGCTACTACTTCTACTGCTTCTACTAAAACTACTACTACTACTACGCCAGCTACTACTACCACTGCTACTATTACTACTTCAACCACTACTACTACTCCTACTCGAACTTCTACTCCAACTGCTACTCTTACTACTGCTTCTAGTACTACAACTACTACTACAACAACTACTGCTCCTACTACTACTGCTTCTTCTTCTACTACTAGGACTACTACTGCTTCTACAACTACTACTGCTACTACTCGAACTACTACTACTACTCCTACTAGTCATACTTTTGATACAATTACTACTACTACTACTACTACAACTACTCTTGCTGCTGCTACTACTACTACTCCTACTGCTACTACTTTTGCTACTGGTTCTGCTACTACTAAAACAACTGCCTCTACTTCTACTAGTACAACTACAACAGTTGCTCCTACTACTACTACCACTCCTACTATTAATACCACTACTACTACTATGACTTCTATTCCAACTACTCCTAGTGCTACTTCTACTACTACTTCTATTATTACAACTATTACCACAACAACTACTACTGCTACTATTTCTTCTACAACAACAACTACTACTATTATTGGAACTACTATGACTGCTACTGCAACTATTACTGTTGCTACTATTACTACTATTCCTACTCCTATTACAATATATACTACTCCTACTACTACTGCTACTACTACACCTACTAATACTACTACTGCTACTACTACTACTACTTCTGCTGCTACTCCTACTACTCCTCGTACAACTACTAACACTCCTACTACTACTACTACTACCACTATAGCTCCTACTACTACTCCTACTACTACACCTACTCCTCCTACTACTCCTACTACTACTAATTCCACTTCGACTACAACTACTACTATTGCTACTATTATTAGTACCACTACCACTACAACAACAACTACTACTACTACAACCACCACTACTAATACATCTACTACTACACTACTACTTTTTCTACTACTATTGCTGCTACTAATACTTGGACAACTTCTGGTACTACTACTACTATGACTACTACTACTACAACAACAACAACAATAACGACAACCATAACTACTACTACTAGTACTACTACCACTACTGCTGCAACACCTCCTACAACTATTCCTACTCATATGACTACTACTACTAGTGTTGTTACTACTACAACCACTTGCACAACTACTACTACTGCAACTACTACTATCGCTACTGCTACTACTTCTGTTGCTATTACTACTACTACTACTACTACAACCACCACTACTAATACATCTACTACTACACTGCTACTTCTTCTACTACTATTGCTGCTACCAATACTTGGACAACTTCTGGTACTACTACTACTATGACTACTACTACTACAACAACAACAATAATGACAACCATAACTACTACTACTAGTACTACTGCCACTACTGCTGCAACACCTCCTACAACTATTGCTACTCATATGACTACTACTACTAGTGTTGTTACTACTACAACCACTTGCACAACTACTACTACTGCAACTACTACTATCGCTACTGCTACTACTTCTGTTGCTATTACTACTACTACTACCACTACTAATTTTACAACTGCTAGTACTGGTAGCACCACAACTACTACTACAACTTCTACTACTATAACTACATCTACTACTACTACTATTACAACAAATACTACTATAACGATTACTACTCAATTTACTGCTGCAACTACTACTACTACTACTGCTTCTTCTTCTACTGCTACTATTGCTGCTGCTGCTACTACTACTATTTTTTCTTTTACTAGTACAATTGCAACTACTACTATTGCTACTTCTACTATTAGTACTGTGGCTGCTTCTCTTACTACTACTACAACTCCTACTTCCGATCATACTTTTGCTACTACTACGACAACAACTACTGCTGCAACTATTGCTGCTACTACTACTACCACTCCTGTTCCAACTATCGCTACTAACTCATACTGCTACTACTACTACAACTACTCCAACTACTACTACTCTTACTCCTACTCCTACTACTATTACAACAACAACAACAACTACTACTATTACTCCCACTCCAGCTCCTGCGAATAGAACTACAACTCCCTCTTCTGCTGCTTCTAATACTACTATTCATGCTACTATTCCAACTACAACTACTGCTAGAACTCCTACTACTAATATTACTACTTCTATTACTACTACTACTCCTACTCCAAATCCTACTGCTACTTCTACACCTACTACTATTACTACTACGACCACTAATACTAGAATTACTACTACTACTGGCACTACTACTACAACTCCTATTGCTGCTACTACCACAACTACTACAACTCCAATTATTACTACTACTCCTCCTCCAATTACTACTACTACTACTCCTTCTATTACTACTACTACTACTACTACTACTACTACTACTACTACTACTAATATAGTGCTACTACTACTGCAAGTGCTGCTACTACTGCTTGAGCTACTACTACTGCTACTCCAACTGCTACTCCTACTACTACTTCTATTACTACTACTACTATTACTACTAGTACTACTACTACAACTTTTACTACAGCTACTACCACTACTATTACTACTACTCTTGGTAACATGATTACAACTACTATTACTATTACTATTGCCACTGCTACTACTACTACTAATAATCCTATTACTACTACTCCAACCACTGCTACTATTACTATTGTTGCAACTATTATTACGACTACTACACCTATTTCTGCTACTGCTACTATAACAACAACTACTATTACCGCTACTAATGCTGCTGCTACTACTACTACCGCTGCTGCTGCTATTTCTACTATTACTACAACTACTGCTACTACTACTACTTCTATTGGTACTCCTACTACTACTAATACTACTACAACTACTCCGATTAATACGGCTACTACTGCTACTATTGCTACTATTAGTACAACTCTTACACCTACTCCCACTACCACCACCACTAGTACTACTACTACTACTACTACTACTACTACTAGTACTACTATTACCATTACTACTATTACAACAACAACTACGACTACTACTAGTGCTACTGCTACTACTACTAATACTACTACTACTATAGCTACTACTCCCACTACAACTATTACAACTACCGCTACTACTACAACTGCTACTATTACTAATATTACAACTACAACTACTACCATTACAACTATTACAACAACAACTACGACTACTACTAGTGCTACTGCTGCTGCTACTACTACTACTACTACTACTATAGCTACTACTCCCACTACAACTACTACAACTACCGCTACTACTACTACTACTACTATTACTAATATTACAACTACAACTACTACTACTCCAACTACAACTATTACTACTACTGCTACTACAACTACAACTACTCCTACTACTACTTCCCCTATTACTGATACTATTGCTATTACCTCTATTGCAACTCCTACTAGTACTCCAACTACTACTCCAACTACTCCTATAACTACTACTACTAATCCTACTGCTCATGCTCCTACTCCTACATCTACACCTACAACCACTACAACTACTACCGGTACTACTACTACTCCTATGGCTATTTCTACCGCTACAACTACTACTACAACAACAACCGCAACAACAACAACAACAACAATTACTACTACTACTGCAACTACTACTACTGCTACTGCTACTACGCCTACTATTGTCACTACTACTACTACTACTACTATTGCAACTACTACTACTTCGACTACTACCACTACCCCGACTCCAACTCCTATTGGTACTTCTTCGCCTACTAATACTACTTTACTACTACGATGAATAATACTACTACTACTACTACTACGAATGCTATTACTGATACTCCTACTAATACTACTATACTACGACTGCTACTGCTACTACTCTTATTGTTACTACTACAGCTACGAGTATTGTCACAGCTACTAATACAACCACTACTACTGCTGCTGCTACTACTACTACAGCTACTATTACTACTATTACTGCTTTTACAACTGCTACTGCTACTACTGCGACTGCTATTGCTACTGCTACTACCACTACTACTGTTGTTTCTACTATCACTACTACTACTACTACCACTGATACTAATACTACTACTACTTCTATTATTATTATTATTATTAGTACTACTACTGCTACTACTACTGCTTCTACAACTACTACACCGACTATCACTCCTACTCCTACTCCTACCACTACAGCTGCACCTACTACTACTACTACAACACCACCACTACCACAACAACAACTACTACAACTACTACCACTAGTACTTCTACTAAAACTAGGACTACTACTACAACAACCGCTACTCCTCGTGATACAAAAATAATAAAAACTACTACTGCTGCTGCTACTATTACTACAACAAATACTACTACTATAACTGCAACTATGACTTCTACTTCTACTACTACAACTAGTACTACTGCAACTACTACTACTACTTCAACAACTACCACTACTACTAGTACTACTACGACAACAATGACTTCTACTTCTACTACAGCTACTGCTACTACTACTAGCACTGCTCCTGCTATAGCTTCAACTACTAATGCCACTAGTACTACTGCAACTACAACTACTTCTTCTATGACTATTGCCACTCCAATTACTACTACTACTGCTGCTGCTACAACTGCTACTAATACTACTATTCCTACTACTACTAATACTAGTACAACTACTCCTCTTACTACGGGGGCTACAGCTACTATTACTACTACTCCTACACCTATTCCCATCACCACCACTACTATTGCTACTACTACTACTACTACTACTACTACTACTACTACTACTACTACAATTAGCACGACAATTACTACTACTGCAACTGCTACTTCCACTACTTCGCCTACTATTACTACTACTATTACAGCTACTACTACAGCTGCTACTATTACTGTTATAGCTACCACTACAAATAGTAAAACTACTATTGCTGCTACTACTACTACAACTGTTATCACTGCTACTACTGTCTACTACTACAACTACTATTACGGCTACTATTGCTACTACTACTTCTACAAATAGTACTACTCCAACTACAAATAGTACAACTACTTTTACTACCACTACTACTACTATTACCATTATTGCTACTACTGCTACTTGTGCCACTACTATTGCCACCATAACTACTGCTACTACTGCTAGGACCACCACCACTACTAATACTACTATAGCTGCTATGACCATTGCTACTATTACTACTACTTCTACTAGTGCTACAACTGCTATAACTATTAGTACTACTACTATTACTACTCTACTTCTCCGCCTCCTCCTCCTCCTCCTCCTCCTACTGCTGCTATTACTATTACTACTACTACTACTGCTACTATCGCTGCAACTCCTACTCCTGCAGCTACTGAGACAATAGTCACTACTACTGTTGCTACTACTATTATAGCTGCAGCAGCAGCTACTACTACTACTGTTGCTGCTACGGCTACTACTACTCCTATTACTAATACTGCTATGACTGCTACTAGTGCTACTACTACTACAACTACTGCTGCTGCTGCTGCTATTACTATTGCTACTAAACCTACAACTACAATACTACTATTACTGCTTCTGCTTCCACTACCATTACTACTACTACTACTACTGCAATGATTGCTACTACTACTGCTACCACTACTATAACTACTACTATTACTTCAACTACTACAACCACTACCACTGCTACTACAGCAACTACGACAACTACTTCTACTACTAAAGCAACAATAAAAACTACTACCACTACTACTAGTACTATTACTACTACTACTACTCCTAGTACTATTGCTACAACTATTACTCATCTTACTACTACTAATAAAGCTTCTCCAACTAATACTACTGCTTCTACGAGTATTACGAAAGCTACTTCTACTACAACTACTACTATAACAACTACTATGACTTCTACTGCTACATCTACTACTATTAATATTTCTACTACTACTACTAGTGTTGTTATTACTGCTGTGACTACTACCACTACTAGTGCTGCTACTCTGGCCACTATTGCTACTACTGCTACCACTACTTAGACTGCCACAACTACTGTTATTGCTACTACACCTACTACTACTGCTACTGCAACTACTGCTCAACTACTACCATTACTACTACTACTACTATACTGCAATTATTACTATTGCTACTGCTCCTACTACTACTATTCCAACTACACCTACACTTAGTCCTAATCTTAGTCCTACTCCTGCTCCTACTGTGGCACCTACTACTACTAAGACTAGTACTACTAATATTATTGTGAATGCCGCTGTTGTTGCTCCTACTGCTATTCGTATTACTCCTACTACTACTAGTATGCCTTCTTCTTCTGTAATAGCAACAACTACTACTAATACTACTAGTAATCTAGCGGCTGCTGCTGCTGCTGCTCCTACTACTACTACCACTACTACAACTACTACTGCTACTATTACTACTACTACTATGAATACTACTACTACTGCTACTTCTACTGCTGCTGCTGCTGCTGCTACTACTACAACTCCTACTACTACTCCTATTACTGCTACTATAACTACTACTCCTACAACTACTACTGTTGCAACAATGACTCCTACTCCAACTCCTACTACTACACTTTTTCACTATTCCGGTCCTAGGGGTGCATTTTTTAACTACAACTCCTAAAATGACTACTACCCCTACTCTAGCTACTAATACTCCTACTACTACTCCTACTCTAGCACCTCCTACAACTAGAGCTACTACTTCTACCTCTACTACTACTACTACTACTCTTACTACTACTACTACTTCAACTACTCCTACTACTCCTCCTAGAACTACGACTAGAATTACTACTACTACCACTACTTCTGCTACTACTTCCCCAACTTATACTGCTACTACTACTACTCCTCCTCCAACAACTACTACTACTGCTCCTACTTCTACACCTATAACAACTATTACTCCTACTACTACTTTTGCTTCTATTGCTACACCTACTACTACTAATCCTAATACATGTATTACCCGAACTACTACTACTGCTATTACTACAACTACTACTCCTAACCCTCCTAGTACTACTGCTACTACTGTTATGACTACTATTACTACTACTATTAATACTACTAGTGCTACTACTGCTGCTGCTGCTGCTACCACTAGTATTACTACTACTACTACTACAATTGCTGCTGCTACTGCTACTACTGCTACTGCTACTGCTACTGCTACTACTACTACTACTACAACAACAGCAACAACAACTGCTACTACTACTACTACTACTATTGCTACTACTACTACTACTGCTGTTGCTGCTGCTACAACTCCGGCTACTACCACTACCACTACTGCTACTACTACAACTGCTGCTACAACTCCTACTACTACTTGTCTACTACTACTACTACTAATGATAGTACTACTCCTACTTCAACTCCAACTATGACAACTAGCCCTACTACTACTACTATTACCACTACAACAACTACTTCTCCGAATACTATTCCAATTACAACAACTACTTCTCCGAATACTATTCCAATTACAACAACTACTTCTCCGAATACTACTCCAATTCCAACTACTACTGCTACTATGACTACCACTACGACTACTATCATGATTAGTACTACTACAACTACAACAACTACAACAACAACTACTACTACTACTAGTTTGCTATTACTACTCCTACTTCTACTGCCAACACGACTACTACTACTACTACTACTAACACTACTATTACAATTGAAGCTGCTATTGCTGCTAGCACTACTACTACTACTTCTATTGCTCCTACTACTAATACTACTATTACTACTTCTACTACAACAACTACTACTACTAATACTACTATTAGCCCCACTACTACTACTACCACTATTACTACTACTACTACTCCTACTGCTAATACTACTCCAAGTACGACTACTACCCCTAACAATCCAACTACTACTACTACCACAGCTGCAGTTGCTAACACAACTACTACTTTAGATACTATAACAACTACTACTGCTGCTTCTGTTACTACTACTACTACTTCCACTACAACAACTACTACTCCTACTCCTACTACTACTACCACTAATATGACTACCACTACTGCTACTACCACTCCTACTACTACTCCTACTACTATGACTATAACAACAACTACTACTATTGCTACTACTATTCCTACTACTACTACTACTCCTACAACTAGTACTACATCAACTACTAGTCCAACTCCTAGTCCCACTACAACAACTGCAACTACTCATACCACTACTACACCTACTACTACTACTACCACCACAAATATTACTATTCCAACTCCTAGTCAAACTCCTACTACTAATACAAAAACTACTACTACTGCTACCATAACTCCAACCACTACAACTCCTACTACAACTTCTACTACAGCTCCTACTACCACTACTACAACTAGTACTACTAGTGCTACTGCTGCTACTACTTCTACTACTACTAATACTACTACTACTACTACTACTACTACTGCTGCTCCTACTACTACTTATGCCACTACTACTACTACCACTAATACTAATATTACTACTACTGCTACTTCCGCTACTACAACTACTAGTACTACAACAACAACAACAACTACTACTACGACTACTACTACTACTACTACTGCTACTACTACTACTTTGACTACTACTCCTACCACCACGGCTACTCCTACAACTACTACGACTACTACTACAACTACAACTACTACACCTGCTATAATTACTACTAGTACAACAACTACTGTTACTACTACCACTAGAACTATTACTATGACAATTACTACCACAGCTAATGCTACTAGTGCCACTACTACTATTACTACCGCTACTACAACTACTACTTCGACTAATATAGCTGCTACTACTTCAGCAACTACCACTACTACTACTACTGTTTCTACTACTAGTGTTTCTACTGCTACCTCTACATCTGCTACTTTTACTTCTTCTACTACTACTACTATTACTAGTACTTCCACTACAACTACTAATACTACAACACCTACTCTCACTGCTACTGCTGCTTCTACTACAACTGCGGCTAGTACTAATACAACAACAACTACTACTAGTACTTCGACTACTACCACAATTGTTACCCCAAATCCTTCTACTATTGCTGCTCCAGCTCGTATTCAAAATATTACTCCTCCTAGTACTACTACCACTACTGCCACAACAACACCAACTACTACTACTATACAACTACTCCTACTACTACTACTACAACTCCTACTACTACTACAGCTACTCGTAACACTCCAACAACCTCTACTACTACTACTACTACTACTACTACTACTACTACTACTACTACTACTACTACTACTACTACTACTCTTGCTAACTACTACTATTACTACTTTTGCTACTACTACTACTGCAGCTCCTACTAATGTGACTACGACGAATGTTAGTGCTACTAATACCACCACTGCTACTACTACTGCTACTACAACCGGTACTACTACTATTACAAGTACCACTACGACTACTACTACTACTACTACTACTACTACTACTACTAGTACCACAACTACTACAACTACTACTATGTCAACTACTAGTACTACTTCTCTCATTGCTACTTTTCACACTACTTTACAAATCTGACTATTTCTGTTACTAAAACTACTGCGACTCCCACTAATACTACTAGTCCTACTACTACTATTGCTACTACCATAATTACTACTAACTCCACTACTACTACTTCCACTACTTGTACTACTATTACTTCTACTACTACTACTTTTCCTACTAGATCTACGACCGCAACTACTACTACTTCAGCTACTACTTCTACTATGGCTACCACTGCTACGACTGCTGCTATTATTACTACTACTACTACTCTGACTACTACTACTACTACTACTACTACTATTGCACATATTACCACTGCTGCTCCAGCTACTACTACTACCACTGTTGCTTTTACTACTACTAATTTTACTACTACTACTACTACTTCTGTTGCTACAGCTGCTACTACTATTTCTCCAACTACTACTTTTGCTACTAATACTACTTCTGCTACTACTACCACCATGACTATAGCAACTACTACTGTTGCCACTACTATTACTAACACTACTACTACTACAACTACTAATGTTGCTGTTGTAGCTGCTGCAGCTACTGATGTTGTTATTGTTGATGCTGCTACTACTACCGCGATACTACTCCTACTACTGCTACTACTACTTCTGCTATTATTGCTACAAATACAACTTCCACTACTACTACTACTACAGCTACTACTACAATTGCTACTATGCTCTTATTACTTCTACTGTACCTTCTTCGTCTGCTGCTACTATACCTACTTCTTCTCCTGTTGCTACAACTGCTACTACTATCACTGATATAGCTGGTACTACTACCACTTCTCCTAAAACTACTACTACTGCTACTATAACTACTGGTACTACTACTAATGCTACTACTGCTAATACCACTACTACTACTACTACAACCACTAATGGTACTGCATCTACCGGTGCTATTTCTACTACTACTCCTATTACTACTGCTACTATGCCTACTACTACCAATACTCCTACTACTACCACTACTACTACTATTACTACTGCTACTACTACTACGAATCCAAATCCAACTCAAACTCCTGCTCCAACTACCACTCCTAATATTACTTCTACTACTACCATTACTGCTACATCTGCTACTAATACTACCATTGGCATACCATAATGGGTATGGCTACTGCTACTACAAATACTACTACTAATACGACTACTACTATTGTTACGACTATGACTTCTCCTAATACTATTACTATAGCCACTAATACTGCTACTACTACTAGTGCTACTCCAACTAATAATATTTTCGCTGCTACTACTTCTTATACGAGTTCTACTACTACTACCACTGCGGCTGCTACTACTACTACCTCTACTAGTATTACTAACAACACTACTATAGCAACTACTGCTACTATCGCTACGACTACTACTACTACAACTACTGCAACAACTACGGCTACTACTGGTACAACTGCTACAATTATTTTGATTGCTACTACTGCTACTACTAGTAGTTCTACTTGTACAACTACTACTACTACTGCTACTAGTACTACTTCTACTACAAAAAATACTACTTCTGCTACCCGTACAACTACTACAATAACTAATACTACCACAGCTGCTTGTACTACTACTACAACAACAAATACTACTCTACTACTACTGCTGCTGCTATTACTACATATGCTACAACTTTTGCTACTGCTACTACTACTATTACTACAACTACGACTACAACTTCTACTACTGCTATGACCTTTACTAGTATCACTTCTGCTACTACTGCTACTACTATAAATGCTACTACTACTATTAATACTCTCCCTACCATGACTTCTATTGTAACTACTACGTCTATTATAACTACTTCTACTACTATTGCTACTACTGCTGCTGCTACTACTATTAAGACAACTACTACTAGTACCACCACTTCTACAACAACTATTGCTACTCATACTACTACTACAGTAACTATTACTACTGCTATTACTACTACAACTACCACCATTACTACTAATACCACTGCTACTACATCTGCTGTTGTAGTAACTGCTGCTGCTACTACTACTACTACTACTACTACTGCTATGACCACTACTGCTACAACTATTGCTACTGCAACAACAACAACTACTACTATTGCTAATACTACTAATACTACTACTGCTACTGTTACAGCCGCTGTAACATCTACTATTGCTACTACTATTGCTACTGCTACTACTACTACTACAACAACAACAACAACTACTACTACTACTACAATAGCTACTACTACTACCACTACTAGTGCTATTCCTGTTGTTGCCACTGTTGTTACTTCTACTACAACTACAACTACACCTACTCCCAATACTTCAGCTACTACTACTGCTACTGCTGTTACTATTATTATTACTATCGCTATGATTGCTACTTTTCCTACAACTAGTACTACTACTACTGCAACTACAACTACTAAAACTACAATTATAACTACTACGACTACTACTACTGTTGCTATAAATGCTACTACTGCTACTATAACTATTACTGATACTACTACAACTACTGTTGCTGCTACTACTACTATTACTACCACTACTACTACTACTACTGCCGCTGATGCTACTCCTTATGCTGCGACTATAGCTACTACTACTAATACAACTACTGCTACTTCTGCTAACGCTACAACTACTTCTACTACTACTGTTACTGCTACTACTACTACTTCGGTTGCTACCGCTACTGCTACTATTACTAGTACGACTACAACTACTACTACCACTACTATTGCAACTACGATTTTGACTACTACTACTATAACTTTTGTTGCTACTACTGTTGCTGGTGTTACTACAACTACCTATATAGCTGTTGGTGCTACTACTGCTTCTTATGCTACTTCTTCTACTACTATTTCTATTGCTACTACTACTAGTACTACTACTATAAAAACTACAACTGTGACTACTACTAATACTACTACTACTACTACTACTACTACAACAACTACTACTACTACAACTACCACTTTTTCAACTACTATTACTACTATGACTACCTCTATTACTACAACTATAGCTACCCCCACTAATACTACTTATGGAACTACTACTATTGCTACTACTACTATTACTACTAATACTACCACCACCACGACTACTACTACTACTACTAGTACTACTTCTGCTACAACATCTATGACTGCTACTACTACTATTTCTGCTACTACTGCTACTATAGCTACCAATGCTATGACTGCAGCTATTATTATTATAACTACTACTACTACTACTACTACTACTACTTATACTACTACTGCAGCAGCTACTACTACTACAAGTACTACCAATGCTACTCCACGGACTGCTACTACCACCCCTGCAACTACTGCTACTACTACTAGCAGTACACTGCTGCTACTAGTGCTTCTACAACTTCTGCAACTGCAGCTTCTACTACCAATTCTCCAACTACTAGTCCTTATACTACTACTACAACCACTGCTGCAACTACTTTTGTTGCTACCATTACTACTACGACAACAACAACAACAACTACTGCTACTACTGTTACTACTCCGACTACTACTACCGCTACTACTACTACTACTATTACTACTACTACTACTACTACTACTAATGTTATTGCTGTTGCTGCTATTATTACTAGCAATATTACTACTACCACTACTACCACAGCTGCTACTATTGCTGCTACTTCTAGAGCTACTACTAGTACCATACTGCCCCTGCTGCAGCTACTACAACTACTACTATTAGAGCTACTAATACCACTTCTACTGCTCCTACAATTACTACTAATACTACTACTAAAGCTAAAACTACTAGTACTACTACTACTCCTACAACAACTACTACTGCTGTTGTAGCTACTGCTATTGCTACTACTATTACTATAACTACAACTACTACTACTACTTCTTCTTCTACTACTACTACTACTACTGCTCCTATTACTACTATGACTACTACTACTACTGTTGCTGCTGCTGCTACTACTATTACTACTACGACTACTACTACCACTACTACCACCACCACTACTACTACTACTCCTACTACTATTACTACTACTATTACTCCTCCTCCTACTACTCCTACCACTACTACTGCTACCACTGCTTTAACAACAACAACTCCTACTATCGCTCCTACTACAACTCCTACTAGAACAAATACTACTCCTCCTCCTACTACTACCACTAGTCCAACTCCATCTCCTTCTGTTGGTACTACTCCTGCTACTACTACTACTACTACAACTACCACTACGCTACTAGTACTACTATTACTACTACTACTACTACTACTACTACTACTACTACTACTACTACTACTACTACTACTACTACTACTACTATTACTACTATTACTACTACTAGTACTACTGCTGCTGCTGCTGCTGCTAATACTACTATGACTACGACAACAACAACAACAACTACTACTACAACTATAGTACCTACAAGTACTACTATTCCTGCTAAAACTGCTACTACTAATACTACAACTACTACAACTAATACTGCAACTACTACACTCCCTACTACTACCACAACTACTACTATTGCCGAAACTACTACTATTACAACTACTACTACAACTACTGCTACACCTAATACTACTCATATTAATGCAATTCCTGCTACTACTACAACTGCTGCTACAACTACTACTACATCCACTACTGCTAGTACTACCACTATAATTTCTACTAATACTACTACTACTACTGCCACACCTATAACTAGTACTACTACTACTCCTACTAGTTGTACTACAACTAAAATAACTCCAACTATAACTACAACTCAACCTTCGACTCCTACTACTACTCCTACTAATACAACAGCTACTACTACCGTAACTACTGCTATTACTGCTGCTGCTACTTCTACCTCTAGCTACTTCTACTACTACTACTACTGTTACTAGTATTTTCACTACAACTACTCTCACTTCTACTACTGCTTGTACTACTACTACTACTAGTATTGATACAACTACTGCTACTACTAGCACTCCAACTATTACCATAATAATTACCCCAAATCCTTCTACTACTGCTACTAAATCTCCTATTCCTAATAGTACTCCTACTACTACAACAACTACTACTATAACAACAACAACTACTACAATACTACTACTACTCCAAATACTGCAACTACCTCTAGTTTTACTACTACTACAACTACTACTACTACTACTACAACTACTCCTACGCCTACTACAACTGCTCCTACTACGACTACTACTATTACTACTTCCACTACTACTACTACTACTACTCCTACTACTAATACTACTCCTATACTCCAATTACGACTACAACTACCACAACAACTACTACCACACCTACTACTACTGCTGCTACTACTACTATAACTACTACTGCTTCCGCTACCACTATTACATCTCATAATACTACAACTACCACTACTACTACTGCTAATACTACTACGACAACTATTATTATGTCAATTCCTAGTACTACTATGCCTACTACTATAACTACTACTTCTACTAAAACTGCTACAACTACTGCTGCTACTACTACTGCTACTACTATGGCTACTAGTACTACTCCTACTACTACTACAACTACTACTACTGCTTCTACTATTGATACAACTGCTACATCTCCTACTACTATAACAACTACAACTACTACTACCACTACTTCTGCTACTGCAACCACTACCACTGCTACCGCAACTACTACTACTACTGTTGCTACCACAACTACTACTACTAATACCTCTACTACTACTACTTCTACGACAACTACTACTACTGCTTCTACTATTGATACAGCTGCTACAACTACTACTACTATAACTACTACTACTACTACCATTAATACATCTAGAACAACTACAATTACAGCTACAATGACTACTGCAACTGTTACTACAACTACTATTATATCTACAACTAACACTACTTCTACCACACTACTACAGCTGTGTTTGCCACTACTACTACTACTAGTACTACAGTAGCTGCAACTACTACTACTACTAATGCTAATGCTACTACCGTTGCTACTACTACTACTACTACTGCTGTTGTTACCACTAATGCTATTAGCAATACCGCTTCTACCACAACTACTACAACTATTACTACTACTACTACTACTTATGCTAGTACTTCTGCTACTGTTACTACTACAACTACTACTTCTTCTACTGCTGCTACAACTTCTGCTACTCCTACTAATACTTCTACTGCTACTATTCCTACAAAAATTTCTGCTACTACTACTACTTCCACTACTACAACAACAACAACTACTGCTACTATTACTACTAGTACTACTACGACAACGACCTGTGCAACTACTATGACTACTACTACTACTACTTCTGTTGCTACTGCTACTACTGCGAATGCTAGTGCCACTAATACTACTCCTGCTACTACAACTACTTCTACTTCTACCACTACTACTACTGGTACTACTACTATTGCAAGAACCACTACGACTACTACTACTACTGCTACTACTACTACCAAAACAACAACTACAACTACTACTGCTACTACTACTACTCCTCTGGCCACGACTTCTACTTTTCACATTACAGTTACTACTGTGACTACTTCTGTTACTAAAACTACTGGTACTCCTACTAATAATACTAGTTCTACTACTACTGCTGCTACTGTTAGTGTTACTACTAACTCCACTACTACTACTTCCAATACTTGTACTACTATTGCTTTTACTACTGCTACTACATCTACAACTACTACTACTACATCTGTTACAACAGCTTCTACAACTACCACTTATACGATTGCTACTAATATTACTACTACTACTACTACTACTACTACACGTATTATCGTTACTGCTCCAACTACTACTACTACCACTGCTGCTACTATTGCTACTACTACTGCAAGTACTACTACTGTTGCTGCTTCTGCTATTACCACTACTACAACTTCTGCTACTACAGCTACTACTACTACCCTGCCAACTACCACATCTGCTACTACTACTAGTTCTATTACTTCTACTACTACTACTACCATGATAATAGCAACCACCATTGCTGCTACTACTATTACTAATACTACTTTTGCTACAAATACTACTGTTGCTGTTGCAGCTGCTGCTGCTACTGCTACTACTGCTGCTGCTACTGCTACTGCTACTACTACTACCGCTACTGCTAGTACTACTACTGCTGCTACAACAACAACTACTACTACAACTACTGATGTTGTTGCTGCTACTACTACTACTACTACGACTTCTACTACTACTACTGTTGCTACTACTATTATTATTGCTACTAATAATGCTACTACTACCACTACTATTGCTACTATTGCTACATCTGTTGCTGTTGCTACTACTACTACTACTACTATATCAATAACTACTACTAGTACTACAACTACAACTACAACTACTTCTATTACTGTTCTTCCCACTACTGCTGCCACTGCTACTACAACTACACCTACTCCTAATACTTTTGCAACTACTACTACTGCTACAAATACTACTACTGTACTACTACTAGTATAGCTGTTGCTACTACTATTACTACTACTACTTCTACTGTGAATACAAACGCTACTACTGCTAATACAACCATTACTCTGACTACTACTTCTACTACTACTACAATCGATACTACTATTGCTACTACTTATGCTGCTACTACATCTACAACTACTTCCACTGCTACTACAACTACAACAACTACTTTTGCTATACTACTACATCTACTACAACTACTACTACTACTTCTATCATTACTCTGACTACTACTACTACTACTACTACTACTACTACTATTACTATAACTTCAGCTCCTACTACTGCTGCTGTTGCTTCTACAGCTACTACTACTTCTCCTACTACTACTTTTGCGACTACTTCTATAACTACTACTACTACTACAACTACTATTGCAACAACCACTGCGACTACTACTACTACTACCACCACCACCACCACAACTACTACTACTACTACTGCTACGACTACCACTTTTCTTACTACTATTACTACTGTGACTACTTCTATTACTAAAACTTCTGCTACTCCTACAAATACTACTAGTGCAACTACTACTACTCCTACTCCTACTACTTGTATTCTACTAATACCACCACCACTACTACTACTATGAATTCTATTGCTACATCTACGAATGCTACTACTACTACTTCTACTACTACTGCTACTATATCTACCACTGGTATGACTGCTGCTATTATTACTATAGCTACTACTACTACAACAACTGCCAGTACTACTTCTACTGTTAGTACTACTGCTATTACTACTACAAGTACTCCCAATGCTACTCCAACTACTGCTACTACCACTGCTGCTACTACTGCTGCTACTATGACTAGTACTACTACTACTACTAATACTTTTGCTACTACAACAACTACTACTACTTCTCCAAATACTAGTTCGTCTACTATAACTGCTATCGCTGCTGGTTCTGCTGCTACTACTACTATTACTACCACGATTACAACAACAACAACTACTGCTACTATTGTTACTACTCTTACTACAACTACTACTACAACAACAATAACAACCACTACTACTACTACAACAAGAACTACAGCTGCTGTTGCTGCTATTGTTACTAGCAATACTACTACTACCATTACTACTATAGTTGTTGTTGTTGCTGCAACAATAGTTGCTATTACTAGTGCCATACTTCTCCTACTACCGCTGCTACTATTAGAACTATTAGAGCTACTAATACCACTTCTACTACTACTACTATTACTACAACTACTACCACTACTTCCCCTACTACTTCTATTACTACTACTACTGTTGCTGTTACAACAACTACTACAATTGCTACTACTACTAATATTGCCACTAATAATGGTTCTACTAATACTACTATTATAGCTACTAATACCGCTTCTACTACTTTTAGTACTACAAATTGTACTACTACGTCTCCTACTACTTCTACTACTACTACTACTACTACTACTACTACTACTACTACTACTACTACTACTACTACTATTGCTGCTGCTACTACTACTATTGCTGCTACTACTACCACTATTACAACAACTGCTGCTGCTGCTACTGCTACTACAACTACTATACATACCTCTTCTCCTACTACTATACGTACTTCTTCTCCTGCTGCTACAATAGCTACTACTACTGCTACAACAGGTACTACTACTACTACTTCGCCTACTACTACTGTTGTCGTTGCTGCTACCGCTACTACAACTACTATACCTACCTCTTCTCCTATTACTAAACATACTTCTTTCGCTGCTGCTACAATAGCTACTACTACTATTACTTCTCCTCCTCCTACTACTACTACACTACTGGTACTACTACAGCGGCTATTACTGCTACTACAACAACAATAACAACAACAACAACTACTACTATTACTACCACTACTAATACCACTATTACTCGAACAACTACTTCTACTACTGCTACTGGTCCTATTTCTACTACTACTCCTATTCCTGCAGCTACTACTATTAGTACTACCAATACTACTACTACTACCACTATTGCTACTATTGCAACTTTTACTAGTACGACAACAGCTACTGCTATTACTAGTACTTCTACTTCTACTACTCCTGCTACTACTACTACTACTACTTCTACTAGTACTACTACTACTACTACTACTACTACTACTACTACTACTACTACTACTACTACTACTACTACTACTACTACTACTACTACTACTACTACTACTACTACTACTACTCCTGCGATTACTACTACTACTACTGCTACTGCTAGTACTACTTCTAGTACTACAACTTCTGCAAATGTTACTACAACAACAACTACTACTAGTACAACTACAACAACAAATACTACTACCACTACTATTCCTGCTGCTGCAGCTACTACTTTTGTTGCACATACTTCTACTACTACTTCTATTCTTGCTGCTAATATTATGGCTACAAGTATGACTACAACCAATACTACTACTACTACTACTACTATTGCTATTGCTACGACTCATTCTACTACTACTACTAATGCTACTACTCTGACCTCTACTACTACTACTCCTACCACTATTGCTACTACGACTACCACTACTACTATTGTAATTACTACTGCTACTACTACTACAACTACTACTACTTCTGTTAATACTACTACTACTAGTACTACTACTACAACTACTACTACAACTACTTCTGCTACTACTACAACCACTACCACCATTGGTACTACTACTGCTACTACTCTAACAACTACTACAACTACTACTCCTACTACTACTGCAACTACTATTCCTACTGCTGCTACTATAATAAATGAAACTACTACTACTGCTATTACTACTAATACTACTACTACTATGCTACTACTACTACTACTCCTTTTCCTACTACTACTACTTTTGCCACAAGTACAACACTATAATAACTATTTTTACTACTGTTATTGCTCCTGCTCCAAGGACTACAACTGTTGCTACTACTACTGCTACTGCTGCCACTACTGTCATAGCGACTATTGCTAATGCTACCGCTATGATTATTGCTACTACTATTACTACTACAACAACTACTACTGCTGCTACTATTGAATCTGCTACTATAACTACAACTATTATTGTTGCTGCTGCTTCTACAACTACTACAACTATTGCTACTATTACTGTTTCTATTATTACTACTATTACTGCTGCTATGACTACTACTACGACTACTACTTCTACCACTACCACAACTATAGTTAAAACAAATACTGCTACTGCTACTATTACTTCTACTACAACTCACACTACAACCACCACCACTACTACTACTAGTGCTACTACCCCTACATCTGCTGTGACTAAGGCTACTACTACTACTACTACTCTTACAACTACTACTACCACTGTTGCCGCCAGAACAACAACAACAATTACTACTATTACTACTATTACTTCTACTACTAGTGCTACCGCTACTAGTACTACTACAACAACCATTGCTACTACTTCTGCTCCTACTAGTATGCCTACAAGTACTAATTGTGCTACTTCTACTACTATTGCTATTATTTTTACTGCTACTACTACTATTACTACTCTTCCTACTATTACTTCCAACACTGCTACTACTTCAACTGTTATTGCTCCTACAACTACTATTAGTACTACACCTACTAGTACTACAACAAATCCTACTATAATTATTATTGCAGCTACTACTGCAACTTGTACAACTATCAATCCTGCTACTACTACTACTATGACTACTGCTACTACTGCTACAACTATTACAACTGTAACTACTACTACTACTACTATTACTATAATTGTTACTACAATTCCTCCTGCTACTATAACAACTACTACTGCTACAACTGCTACTACTACTACTCTTACTTCTCTTACTTCTACTACTACTACTACTTCTACTACTCCTACCCCTACTATTTCCGCTATTACTGCTACTACTGCTGCTGCTGCTGCTGCTACAACTCTACTACTGCTACTACTATTACAACTAATATTACTACTACTGCTACTACTATAACTACTACTGTTACTACTACAATAGCTACTACTACTCCTATTACTACTAATACTATTAATATTAATTCTACTACTACTACTATTATTACTACAACTACTATTATTACTACCACTATAATAACTACTACAATAGTTTTTGCTATTACTATTACTAGTAATGCAACTAGTGCTCCAACTACTACTATTCCTACTAAAGCAATTACACCTGCTACTATTACTACTACTACTAATACTACTACTGCTACTAGCACTATTACTACTCCCTCTACTACTACTACTTCTATTATTACAGCTACTCCTTCTACTACTTTCGGTTGCTACATGTACCTCTACTCCTACTACTACTACTACTACTACTACTACTACTACTACTACTACTACTACTAATACTACTACTACTACTACTACTACTACTACTACTACTACTTCTACTACTTCTACTACTACTACTGCTGTTGTTGCTACTGCTACTACTATTATTAGTAATCCAACCGATACTACTACCACTACTATTGCTACTACTTTCACTATTACTACAACTACTGCACTGCTACTCCTTTCCTACTACTATTACTACTTCTACTACTACTGTTGCTACTACTGGAACTCCTACGACTACTACTATTACTACTCCTACTAAGAGTAGTATTTGTAGCAATACTAATAGCAGAATTAGTAGTAGGAGTTGTAGTAGCGGTAGAAATAGTAGCAGCAGTAGTAGTGGTAGAATCTATAGTAGTAGTAGTATTAATAGCCGCTGGAGTAGTAGTAGTAGTAATAATAGTAGTACCGGTAGTAGTAGTAGTACTAGTGGTAGTCGTAGTAGTAGTAGTAGTAGTAGTCACCACAATGGTAGTTGTAATAATAATAGTTGTAGTAGCCATAGCTGTAGTGGAAGTAGTCGCAGTAGTAGTGGTAATAGTAGTAGTAGTCATAATAGTTATAGTAATAGTAGCAGTTGTTATTGTAGTAGTAGCCATAGTCATAGTTGCAGTAGCAGTAGTAGTAGTAACAACAGCAGGAGTAGTAGTAATGATAGTAGTAATAGTAGTAGTAGTAGTACTAGTACTAGTACGAGTACTAGTACTAGTATTAGTAGTGGTAGTAGCAGTAGCAATTATACTAGTAGCTACATCAGTAGCTGTAGTTGTAGTCTTAGTAGTAGTAGTATAAGAAGTAGTAGTAATATTAGCAGTAAAAGTAGCAGGGGACGTAGTAGTAATAGTAGTAGTAGTAGTAGTAGCAGCAGCAGTAGTAGTAGTAGCAGTAGCGACAGTAGTAGTTGTAGGAGAAGTAATAGGAGTAGTAGAAGTAATAGCAGCAACAACAATCGTAGTAGTATTTCTATTAGCAGTAGTAGTGGTAGAAGTAGAAGCCATAGTAGTTGTAGTTGTAGTAGGAGTAGCAGTAGTAGTAGTAGTGGTAGCAGCAATAGCAGTAGTAGTAGTATAGTAGGAGTAGTAGTAGTAGTAGTAGTACTAGTAGTAGTAGTAGTAGTAGTAGTAGTAGTAATAGTGACAGTAGTAGTTACAGTTATGCCAGTAGTAGTTGTAGTAGTAATAGCAGCAACACCAGTAGTGGCAGTAGTTGTAACATTAGTATTGGTAGTTGGAGTTGTAGCATCAGTAGCCATAGTAGTAGTAGTAGCAGTAGTAGCAGCAGCAACAACAGTGCTAGTACTAGTAGTATTTTGTTGTAGTAGTTGTTGTAAATATAGTAGTAGTAGTCGTACTAGTAGTAGTATAGTAGTAGCAAAACAATAGTAGTAGTAGTACTAGTAGTAGTAGCAATAGTAGTAGCAGTAGCAGTAGTAGTTGTAATAGTAATACTAGTAGTAGTAGTAGTCGTAGTAGTAGTATTAGTAGTAGTAGTATGTTTATAGTAGTAGTCGTATAGTAGTAGTAGTAGTAGCAGTTGTAGCAGCAAGCAGCTACAATAGCAGTAGTTGTAGTAGTACAAGTAGTATTAGAAATAGTTGTCATTGTTGTCGTAGTTCTAGTAGTAGTTATAGTGGTAGTAGTATATGGAGTAGTAGTAATATAAGTTGTAAAAGTATTAGTAGCCGTAGGGGTAGTAGTAGAAGTAGTAGTAGTGGTAGTAGCAGTAGCTGAAGCAGTAGCAATTAGAAAAGTAATAGGAGTGGTAGAAGTAGTAGCTTCAACAACGAAAATAGTAGTAGTGCTAGTAGTAGTAGTGGTAGAAGTCGTTGTAGTAGTAGTAGCAATAGTAGCAGTAGCAGTAGTAGCAGTCATAGTAGTAGTAGTAATAGTAGTGGCATTAGTAGTAGTAGTTGTAGTAGTAACAATAGTGGCATTAGTACAAGCAGTAGCAGTAGTACCATCATCAATCATAATAGTAGTAGTAGTAGTAGTTGTAGTGGTAACAATAGAGGCATTAGTACAAGTAGTAGCAGTAGTAGCATCATCAATGATAATAGTAGTAGTAGCAGTAGTTGTAGCAGCAGTAGCAGTGCAAGTAGTAGTAGTAGTAGTGCGAGTAGTAGTAGTAGTAGTTGTTATTGTTCTAGTATTAGAATTAATAGTTGTAGTAGTAGTTGGAGACATAGTAGCCGTAGTTGCAGTAGTAGTGTTAGTAGATGTAGTAATAGTTGCAGTATTAGTAGTATTAGTAGCAGTAATAGTAGTAGTCATCAGAGTAGTATTAGTAGTCATAGTAGGAGTAGTATTAGTAGCGGTAGTAGTATTAGTAGTAATAGTAGTAGTACTAGTATTAGTACTACTACTAGTAGTAGTAGCAATAGTAGTAGTAGTGGAAGTAGCAGTAGTAGTAGTAGGAGGAGTTGTAGTAGCTGTAGTAGCAGTAGTAGTAGCAGAATTAGTAGTAGAAGTAGTAGCAGTAGTAGTAGTAGTAGGAGTTGTAGTAGTGGTAGAAGTTGTTGTAGTAGTAGTATTAATAGACATAGGAATACTTGTAGTAGTAGCAGTAGTAGTAGCGATAGTAGTAGGAGAAGTAGTAGTAGTAGCAGTAGTAGTACTGGTGGTAGCAATTGTAGTAGTAGTAGTTTCCACAATGGCGGTAGTAGTATTTGTAGTAGTAGTAGTAGTAGCAATAGTAGTCATAGTAGTTATTGTACTAGTAATGGTTGTTTTAGTAGTAGTAGTAAGAGTAGTAGTAGGAGGAGTAGTAGTAGCAGCAGCAGTAGTAGTGGTAGCAGTAGTAGCAGTAGTAGTAGCAATAGCTGTAGTAGTTGTAGTAGTACTAGTGGTAGAAGTAGTAGTTGTAGTTGTATTAACAGATGCTGGAGTAGTAGTAGTAGCAACAGTAGTAGTCGTACCAAAAGTTGTAGCGGTTTGTAATAGCAGCAGTAGTAGTAGTAGTAGTTTCTGCAATACAGTAGTAGTAGTAGCAGAAGTAGTTGCAAAAGTGGTAATAGGAGCAGTAGTAGTAGTAGTAGGAGTAGTTGCAAAAGTGGTAATAGTAGTAGCAGCAGTAGTAGCAGGAGTAGTTGCAAAAGTGGTAATAGCAGCAGCAGTAGTAGTAGTAGTAATAGAAGTAGTGGCAGTAGTAGTCATAGTAGTTGTAGTTGTGGCAGTAGTAGTAGTAATAGTAGTTGTAGTAACATTTGTTGCATTAGTAGTAGTAGTGGAAGCAGTAGCAGTAGCAGTAGTTTTAGTAGTAGTGATAACAGTAGTAGTTACAGTAGTTGTAGTGGTAGTTATAGTAAAAGAAGAAGAATAAGAAGAAGAAGAAGAAGTAGTAGTAGTAGTAGTAGTAGTAGTAGTAATACTTGTATTATATAGGCAGTCATAGTAATTTGTCGCAGTAATCAGTAGTAATAGCAGTAGTTATAGTCGTAGTAGATTTTGTTGTATAATAGTAAGAGTGTAGTAGTAAGTAGTAGTAGTGTGTAGTTAGTGTCGTAGGGGATAGAAGTAGTAGTAGTAGTAGTAGTAGTAGGTAGTAAAGTCGCGTAGTCGTAGTCGTATCTAGTGCCGTGAGAGCCATGTATACTGTGGTGCAATAATGGCAAGTTAGTAGTTGTAGGAGTAGTGGTAGCAGGAGTAGTGTTATCAGTAGTAGCACTAGCAGTAGTAATTGTAGTAGTTGTAGAAGTTGTTGTAGTAGTAGTAGTAGTGCTAGTGTTAGTAGTAGTAGTAGGTGCAGCAGCATTAGTAGTAGTTGTGGAAGTAGTAGTAGTAGCAGTTGTGGTAATAGTAGTAGTGGGAGCAGTAGTAGCAGCAGTAGTAGTAGCAGGAAAAGAAGAAGAAGAAGAAGTAGTAGTAGTAGTAGATGCTGCAGCAGCAACAACAGTAGTACTAGTAGTAGCAGCAGTAGTAGTAATGGTAGTAGTAGTAGTAGTAATAGTAAAACTAGGAGGAGTAGTAGTAGCAGTAGTAGTAGCAGCAGTAGTAGTAGTAGTAGCAGTACTAGTAGTAGTATCTGTAGCAATAGTAGTAGTAGTTGTTGTTGTCATCGTAGTAATAGTACTAGTAGTCGTAGTCCTAGGAGCAGCAGTAGAAGTAGTACTACCATTAGTAGTAGAAATGGTTGTTGTTGTTGTTATTGTAGTAATAGTGCAAGGAGTAGTAGCAACATGAGTAGTAAAAGTAGTAGTAGATGTAGTAGTACTAGTAGCAGAAGTAGTATTAGTAGTAGCTGTAATAGCAGTAGCAGCAACAGTAGTAGTAGGAGAATTAATTGAAGTCAAAAAGCTAGTAGTAGCAACAACAATAGTAGTAGTAGTGGGGTTAGAAATAGTAGTAGTAGTAGCGGAAGCATTAGTCATAGTAGTGGCAACAATAGTAGTAGTAGTAGTAGTATTAGTAGCAGCAGAAGCAGTAGTAATAGTAATAGTATTAGCAGCAACAATAGTAGTATTATTAGTAGAAGTAGTAGCATTTGTTGCAGTAGTAGTAGCAAAATTAGTAATAGGAATTATAGCAGCAGTAGCAGTAGAAGCAGTAGTAGTAGTGGTTGAAGTACTAGTAGTAGTATTAATAGCCATAGGTGCAGTAGTAGTAGTAGCCACAGTAGTACCGGTTCTAGTAGCAATAGTAGTAGCAGTAGATGTAGTAGTAGTAGTAGTAGCAGAAGTAGTAGTAGCAGTACCAGTGGTAGCCGTAGTAGTAGCAGTAGTTGCCGCAATGGCAGTAGTAGTCATTATAGTTGTAGTAGTAGTTGTAGTTGTAGTAGCAGTAGTAGCAGTAGTAGTGGTAATAGTAGTAGTAGTAGCAGCAGTAATCATACTAGTGGTAGTAGCAATAGTAATAGTAGCAGTAGTGGAAGCAGTAGTAGTAGCAGTAGTAGTAGCAGCAGTAGTGGTAGCAGTAGTAGTAGCAGCAGCAGGAACAGTAGCAGTAGTAGTAGTAATAGTAGTAGTAGTTGTAGCAGTAGTAGTAGTAGTATTAATTGCAGTTGCTGTAGTAGTAGTAGTAGTTGTTGTTGTTATTGTTGTTATTGTTGTAGTAGCAGCATCAATAGCAAAAGAGCAAAAGTAGTAGTAGTAATCATTGTTGTTGTTGTTGTAGTAGTCATAGTACTAGTCGTACAAGGAGTATTAGTAATATTAGTAGTAAAAGTAGAAGTAGATGTAGTAGTAATAGTAGTAGTAGTAGTAGTATCAGTCATAGCAGTGGCAACAACTATAGTAGCAGGAGAACTAATAGGAGTAGCAGAAGTAGTAGCGACAACAATAGTAGCAGTAGTAGTGCTAGTAGTAGTAGTGCTAGTAGTAGAAGTAATAGTGGTAGTAGTTATAATAGTACAAGCAGTAGTAGCAGTAGTAATAGCAGCGACAAAAGCAACTGTAGAAATAGCAACAATGGTAGTAGTGGTTGTGGAAGTAGTAGTAGTAGCAGTAGCGGCAGCACCAGTAGTAGCAGCAATGGTAGCATTTGTACTAGTAGTACCAGTTGAAGCATCAGCAGTCGTAGGCATTAGCAGCCGTAGTAGTTGTAGTAGTAGTAGTAGCAGTAGTGATCGCAGTTCTAGTAGTAGTAGTACTAGTAGTCGTTATAGTAGCAGTTGTAGTAGTTGTCGTAACAATAGTAGTAGTAGTTGGAGAAATAGTAGCCGCAGTAGTAGTAGTAGTTGTAGTAGTCATAGTAGTAACGGTTGAAGTTTTAGTAGTAGTAGTAGTAGTAGTATTAGGAGCAACAGTAACAGTAGCTGTAATCACAGTAATAGTGGTATTAATAGTAGTAATTGTCAAAGTCGTAGTAGTAGTTTTGGTAGTCGTTGTAGAAGTAGTAGTAGTACTTGTGGTAGTGGTAGCTACAACATTAGTTGTAGTATTAGTAGGGGTAGTAGAAGCATTTGTACAATAGTAGTAGCTGGTTGAAGTTATAGTAGCAGTAGTAGAAGTAGCACTAGTAGTAGTATCAATAGCTGCAGGAGTAGTGCTAGCAGCAGCAGCAGTAGTAGCAGTAGAAGTAGTAGCAATAGTAGTAGTAGAAGTAGTACTAGTAGTAGTACTTGTACCAGTGGTAGCCGTAGTAGAAGCAGCAGTTGCGAGAATGACAGTAGTAGTAGTAGTTGTAGATGTATTGGCAATTGCAATAGTTTTCGTAATAGTAGTAGTAGTAGTAACAGTAGTACCAGTAGCAGTAGCAGCATTAGTAGTAGCAGCAGAAGTAGTAGAAGTAGTAGAAGTAATAGTAGCAGTAGTACCAATAGTAGTAATAGTAGTAGTACTAGTCATGGAAGAAGAGGAAGAAGATGAAGAAGAAGTAGAAGTAGTAGTAGTAGAAGCAGTAGTAGAAGTAATAGTGGTAGTAATAGTAGCAGTGGTAGCAGTAGTAATAGTAGTAGTAGAAGTTGTTGTTGTTGTTATAGTAATAGTGGTAATAATGGCAGTAGTAGCAGCAGCAGTAGTACTACGAGTAGAAGTAGAAGAAGAAGTAGTAGTAGGTGTAGCAGTAGAAGTAGTAGCAGTAGTAGCACTAATAGTTGTTGTTGTTGTTGTAGTAGTAGTAGTGTAGTAGCAAAAGTAGTGGTAGAAGTAGTAGTAGTTGTTGTAGCTGTAGCAGCAATAGCAATAGTAGTAGCAACAGTTGCGATAGTTTTACTTGTAGTAAGAGTATTTGGAGTCATTGAATGTCGAGTGGTGGTGGTAGTAGTAGTAGTAGTAGTAGTAGTAGAAGTTGTAGTAGTAATAGCAGTAGCGGTAGTTGCCGTAGTAGTAGTGGTACTTGTAGTACTTGGAGTAGCAGTGGGAGTAGCAGCAGCAATAGTGGTAGCTATAGTGGTAAGAGTAGCTATAGGAATTGTAGTAGCAGCAATAGTAGTAGTAGTAGTTGTTGTAGCAGAAGTAAGAGAAGTTACAGTAGTAGTTGTAGTACGAGTAGTAGCAGTAGCAGTACTAGAATTAGTAGTATTGGTAGTGGTAGTAGTAGTAGTAGTGGCAGTAGTAGCAACATTAGGAGTACCAACATTAGTAATAGTGTCATAGTAGTGGAAGTAGTATTAGTAGCAGTAGTAGAAGCAGTAGTAGTAGTAGCAATAGTAGTAGTAATAGCAACAGAAGGAGCAGTACAAGCAGAAGTAGCAGAAGTTGCGGCAGTAGTAGCAGTTGTAGTAGTAGTAGTAGCAATAGAAGCAGTACTATCAGTAGTAGCAGTAGTAGCAGTTGTAGTGGCAGCAACAGCAATAGTAGTAATAGTCAGAGCAGCAGTAGCAGAAGTAACAGTAGTTGTTGTTATAGCAGTAAGAGTCATCATAGTTGTAGTTGTTGTTAGTAGCAGTAGCGATAGTAGTTGTAGTAATAGTAGTTGTTGAAGTAGTAGTAGAAGTAGGAGTAGGAGTAGTAGTAGTAGTAATAGTATAGGTGGTAGTAGTAGTAGTAGTAGGGGGAGTAGGAGTATAAGTAGGAGGAGTAGTAGTAGTTGGAGTAGGAGTAGGAGTTGTAGTAGTAGTAGTAGCAGTAGCAGTAGTAGTAGGAGTAGTAGTAGGAGTAGGAGTAGTAGTAGTAGTAGTAGGAGTAGTAGTAACAGTAAGAGTAGTAGGAGTAGTAGGAGTAGTAGTAGCAGTAGTAGTAACAGTTGTAGGAGTAGGTGCAGTTGTAGTTGTAGTAGGAGTAAGACGAGGTGTAGTTGTCGTAGTAGCAGTTGCAATAGTATACTAGTAGTAGTAGGAGGGAGAGGAGGAGGAGATGTAGTAGTAGTAGTGGGAGTAGGAGTAGGAGTTTTAGTAGGAGTAGTAATAGTTGGCGTAGGGGTAGCTGTAGTTGTAGCAAGATTAATAGTAGCAGCAATAGTAGTCGTAAGAGTTGTAGTTGTTGTAGTAGTAGTTGTTGTTATTGTTTTAGTAGTAGTAGTACCAGTAGGTGTAGTGGTAGTCAGACTAGGAGTAGGAGTAGGAGTAGCAGTAGGGGTTGGAGTAGAAATAGTATTAGTTGAAGTAGTAGCAGCAATAGGAGTAGTAGTTGTAGTAATTGTACTAGTAGTAGTATTAGTAGTAGCTGCAACAGTAGTGAAAGTAATAGTAGTAGTACTTGTACAAGTAGCAGAATTAGTAGTAGTTGTTTTAGTAGTTGGAGTATTATTAGTAGTAGGAGGAGGAGTAGTAGTAGTAGTTGTTGTTGTTGTTATTGTGGTAGTTGTAGTAGTAATATTACTCATAGTATTAGTATTAGTAGTAGTGGAAGTAGCAGTAATATTAGTCGCAGCAATAATAGCTGTACCAGTCGTAGTGGGTGGAGTAGTTGTAGTAGTAGCAGGGGGAGTAGTAGTTGGAGTAGCACTAGCAATGGGAGAAGTAGTAGTAGCAGAGTAAAAGTAGTAGCAGTTGTGGTTGTAGCAGCAGTAGCTGCAGCAGCTGTTGCAGTAGTAATACTAGTTATTGTAGTAACAGTAGTAATTGTAGTTTTTGTAGCAATAGCAGTAGTAGTAGTTGGAGTAATTGTAGGTGTAGTAGTTGTAGTTGTAGCAGTAACTGTAGTAGTGGGAATAGCAATAGCTCTAGTAGTTATAGTGGTAGTAATAACAGTAGTATTAGTAGTAGTAGTAGTAGTAGTAGTAATAGGAGTAGTAGTAGTACTACTACTACTATTACTACCGCTACCACTACAACAACTACCACTACCACTACAACTACTACAGTTGCATCTACTACTATCAATACTGCTATTGTTGCTACTACAGCTCTTACTGTTTCTATGGCTACTATTTCTACTATTGCTACTACTACTATTACTCCTAATACTACTACTACTACTGGTCCTACTACGACTACTACTATTACTCCTAATACTATTTCTACTACAACTTCTACTACTGCTACTACTATTACACCTGCTACTGCTACTACTACTTCAAGTACTACTATAGAAACTACTAACAATACTACTACTAGTACAACAACTACTACTACTCCTGCTTCTGCCACCACCACTACTACTACACCTACCACAACTACGACTACTGCCACAACTACTACTGCTCCTATGACTAGTTCTACTGCTACAACTACTACTGTAACAACTACTGCAACAACAACAACTAGTACTAGTACTAATGCAACTACTACTACTGCTAATGCTACTACTGCTACTATTGCTACTACTACCACTACTACTATTGCAACTACTACTACTCCTACTACTACTTACTCCGACTCTGACACCGACTCCTATTGGTACTTCTTCACCTAATACTACTATAATTAATACGACTACTTCTACTACGAATACTATTACTACTCCTCCTTCTACTACTACTATACTACTACCACTACTACTACTCTTATTGTTACTACTAGTACTACGACTACTATCACAACTACTGATACAACCACTACTACTTCTAGGGCTACAGCTACTATCACTACTGCTGTTGCTGCAACTACTGCTACTATCACCACTATTACTACTGTTGCAACTACTACTACCACTGCTCCTAATACTACTACTGCTTCACCTACTACTATTATTAATACTGCTACCACGACTACAGCTATTGCTACTATTTCTACTACTACTACTATTACTACTACAACAACTACTTCTACTACTTCTACCACTGCTACTACTAATACTACTATTATAACTACTCCTGCAGCTACTACTACTACTGTTGCTACTACTTCTACTACTACTACTAAAACTACTACTACTACTACAACAAGAAGAACAACTACTCCAGCTACTACTACCACTGCTACCATTATTACTTAAACGTCTACTACTACTCCTACTTGAACTTCTACTCCAACTACTACTTTTACTACTACTTCTAGTACTACAGCTGCTACTACAACAACTACTGCTCCTACTACTGTTGCTTCTTCTTCTACTACTACGACTACTACTGCTTCTACAACTACTATTTCTACCACTACTCTGACTACTACTACTACCCCTATTAGTCGTACTTTTGATACAACTACTGCTACTGCTACTACTACTACTACTACTCTTGCTGCTGCTGCTACTATTACTCCTACTGCTACTACTTCTGCTACTGGTAATGCTACTACTAAAACAACTGCCTCTACTTCTACTAGTACAACTACAACAACTACTCCACCTACTACTACCACTGCTACTATTAGTACTACTACTACTACTATGACTTCTACTCCAACTCCTACTCCTACTCCTAGTGCTACTCCTACTACTACTTCTATTACTACAACTATTACCATAACAACTACTACTGCTACTACTTCTTCTACAACAACTACTACGACTATTATTGAAACTACTACGACTGCTACTGCAACTACTACTGTCGCTACAATTACTACTATTCCTACTCCTATTACAATATGTAGTACTCCTCCTAGTACTACTGCTACTACTCCTACTACTACTACTACTACTACTACTCCTACTACTACTACTTCTGCTACAACTCCTTCTACTACTCCTCGTACTACACTAACACTCCTACTACTACTACTACCACCACTATAGCTCCTACTACTACTACTACTACTACTCCTACTACTACTACTTCTGCTACAACTCCTTCTACTACTCCTCGTACTACACTAACACTCCTACTACTACTACTACCACCACTATAGCTCCTACTACTACTACTACTACTACTCCTACTACTACTACTTCTGCTACAACTCCTTCTACTACTCCTCGTACTACACTAACACTCCTACTACTACTACTACCACCACTATAGCTCCTACTACTACTACTACTACTACTCCTACTACTACTACTTCTGCTACAACTCCTTCTACTACTCCTCGTACTACACTAACACTCCTACTACTACTACTACCACCACTATAGCTCCTACTACTACT
>RXID01015971.1:0-48886 GCA_005019695.1 Trichopus zeylanicus subsp. travancoricus
CCGCGCGGTGGGGGGGGGGAGGGGAGAGGAACTCGCGCTGGTTTCGTGTCCGAGCCTAAGGGCCATGCGCACTCGCTGGTTTATCGGCACTCTATCGCCTATCTCGCGCCCTCACCGACCTGACCCGTACTTCCACAAGATGAAGCCGGTCTTACACTGAGGCCAACACTATCGCCAATTTGATTTCGGCGTCAGTATCGATTTTCTGTCAGATACTGTTTACGTACATAATATTTTTTACGTAATTATTCATTATTTTTTTAAATTTTTAAACATATTATAATTTTTTAATTTGAAGTTAAAAAATAATTGAAATAAAGTTAAAAATTTTAGTTAAAATATGATTTTTATTTTAGACATTCGATATATGATTATACTTCAGAACCGCTGCCACGAGATCGCGCAGAACTAGTTGTTCTGGCTCATATGTCTACAAATGCTCGTCCGGATCATCCAGGTACTGAATTTGTAGTTTCACACCCAGATGTTCCAAACTCAACTGATGATGATTATGATGATTAGTTGTATTATCTTAAAATTTATAAAATTATATATGTGTGAAGTACATTTTAATGAAAAGTTAAATGTGCTTATGCTAATTTTAACTTTTAATCATATTCATGTTATTTCTTATATATTTTTTTAATATACTAATATATATTAAAAAGTAGACAATATCAGTGACTAACTATCAAAATTAATATTAATTAACTAAAAAAATATTTAATATTATGGTAATATTAAGTATAAATTCATTCCTAATTTTTCAAATTTTTCCAAATTTTTTTAAATATTTTATCATATTTTTAATTTGAAGTCAAAGTACAGTTAAAATATAGTCAAATTCTGATCAACACCCAATTAATAATTTTAAAAAATCTTTCGGCCGAAACCGAAACGGCCGAAACTGAAGCCGAAACGGTCGAAACGTATCGGTTTCGCTGGGTCCCGAAATCGAAACTGAAACCGAAACAATAAACCTTAGCTCGACGTGTTCGGTGCATGTATTTTGTGGTTAAGTCCCTGGAAATTATTATTTGCAGAAACTCCTTTTGAATGATACATATCATATTTGTTTTGCCTTGGACATGTCCTGCATCTGGGGCTATACATCATATTACTTGCAATATATTTTTGGTTTTGTAATACTTAAAAAATGATAAAATTAATTTAAAAATATTATTTTGGCGTTAGGCATTATATTTTTAGTAAAAATTGAGGAACCGAAAATATATATTCAATAACACGACACATGTCCATGAGATGGTAATTGTAACCGTCATTTTTATAGAAAATTTATTAGTTTGATATGCATGATTTTTTTGTTAAAAATTATAATTTTACTCTAAATAGTTTATCTTAATTTTAACTGAGCCCGAATTCTAATTGTAGTAGCACCTATGCGGAATAATATGGTTTTGAAGGATGTATTTAAGTATTTTTCATAGTTGATTATTTGCTAAAACGCCAGTTAATCAAACATTAAATAGAAGAGATGCAATTAAAAATATTTCTAAGGGCAACCAAGCAAAAAATCCCCATGATTTTCTCTCGTTTTGCAATTAGGAAAATTCCTCGTTTTGTATTCTTTTTTATTTCGCAAAAACTCTCTGTGCGTTGGTTTGTTACCCCACGCGTGCATGCATTGGCGTTCTTTCATCAAAAAAAAAAAAAAAAAAGAAAAAAAAAGAAAAGAAAAGATGAACAACTCATAAAACTTATGATAAGATCTAAATTTTATTTATCTTATTGGGCCCATAGATTCGATATTATTTTTCATTACAGCCCTCGAGAGCAATTTTCTGCATCAAACCCTGAAATCTCCAATATTCTCAAGCGTCGGAACGGTGTACTCTGAAAACCAACCCACAAAAAAATTACCCATCAAAAGTAAAACAGAAAAAATCCAAAAAAGGAGAGGAACTTACCTCCGCATTTTGATCCCTGGGGCAGAGGCTTGCCACACATCTTCGCGACGAAGCAGGCTTTCAGCATGCTGATGATCTTCATGATCGGATCGTTGACGAGGCCGCAGATGCAGGGCAAGTTCACTGCCTTCACGACGGCGCAGCACTCCTCAGAAGGCATCTGGGGCGGACCTGGTATCAGCACAAACGTCTCGCACTCCTCCAGCTTCTCCAACGTGACGCCGCAGTCGCTCCATCCCATCACCCCCGCGCGCGGTTCGCAGCCGAGCAGCGCCGCCGAGGCGATGAGAACGAGGAGAAGGCGGGGACGGTAGAGGCCGGCCATCTTGCGCTGCTCCTTTTTTTTTTTCTCTCTCTCTCGTTGTTTTTGTGGTGCTTTGGATAGACTCTGGGGTTTATAGAGGAAGATGGCCAGCCAGGGGCAGATACGTGGCGGCACTACGTTGTGGAATTTTGCATTAAACTTCCTATTAAATTTTTTTTGCGAAGGATCGGCAAATGGGAAATATCTATTTTATCCTGAAACTTTTCATGTAAGTCCCTGGAATATGGTTGATAATGTGCCCCAGTCCAATCTTGAAACTTAATATCTTTTCCATGTACATCCTCTTGGCTTTTTCATACTAAAAAACTTCTAAAAATTAATTAATTAATAAATTAATAATCTAGCTGTTGGACACAAAATTTCAATAAAATTTTAGGTTTTCTAAAAAATAATAAATTTAAGATACATGGGATCTCTTCAATGAAATTGCAAGCAAACCAGGATCCATTACTTTGTCTTATTAACAATTGGGTTTGATGGAATTTCAAGTGTCGTAATGCACATGCAAATAATGCAGTTTTGAAGGATATTTATGCATATGGGTATTTTTTCTACCTTTATCAGGGTGCATATGTCAAAACTCAATACATTTGACAATAAATCCTTCAATATTGTTTATTTCAATATGATCCTCAAAATCATTTATTTCCCTTAGCCCATACATTCAAGACCCTTTTTCATTTATGTCCACAAGGTCCTTCAATTTTCTTCATGAGCCCCTGAAATCTCCAGAATCGTCGAGCACCGGAAGGGTGTAATCTTAAACCAACACAAATAAATTATCATTTTAAAAAGTCAAAATGAACTCAGAAAAACAAGAAAAAATAAATAAATAAACTTACTTGCGCATTCGCCTTCATGGGGCAGAGGCTTGCCGCAGTTCTTGGTGACGAAGGCGCCCTTCGTCAAGCTGATGATCTTTTTGATCCTGTCGTTGATCAGGTCACAGATGCAGGTTAAGTCCACCGCCCTCACGGCGGCGCAGCAGTTCTCGGAATGCGCTTTGGGCTGTCCCCATGGGAGCACGAACTCCTTGAAGGCAGCAACTTTAGAAACGAGACGCCGCAATTGTCCCACCTCGTTGCAAACGCGCGCTGCTCTCCGCCGGGCAGTGTCAGAGCTGCGACGTGGAGAAGGAGGAGGAGGAGGCAGGGTAGGCGGGGACAGGCCATCTTGCGCTGCTACTCTCTCTTCTTCTCTCTCTTTGTTTTGTGGTGCTCTGCTGAGGAGCTGGGGCAGTATTGGAGGGGTACAAAATTTGAAATTTTACAGTTTAAGTCCCTGAAAAGGGTCTTATTTTATGAGAACACGCAGATATGAAATGTCTATCTTGCCCTGGAAAATTTCATGTAGGTCCCATTTTTGCTTTGTCGGACCAACAAAATTCTAAAAATGAATTAAAGGCTATCTGTAGTAAGACACAAAATATTTAACAAAAATAAAGATATTAAAAACAAAATTCTGAAGCGTATATGATACACGAGCAGGGTAGTCGTAACTATCTTTCCCATCGAGGAAATCATCGATTTAATAGTCGAGATCTTTTGGCGAAGGCCGTAAGTTTTTACCCTAATTGCCGTTGAACCGGAACCCATTAGTTTGGTCTTATTTTCAATTGGGACGGATGGAATTTCCAGTGCCGACGCAAATAATGTGGGTTTGAAGGATATAATTTGCCGCAATTTTGCCGCCATAGTGATCATTAGTTGATGAAGTGTAACATAAATTTTTTATTGAGGATGATGGTGTCGATTGTGATAGAAGGATTATTTGATGATGTTATTTTCTTTTCTCTTCTTCAATTATCAGCTTTTAACTTTTCTTTTTTCTAATATGTGTTTATTTTAACTAGGTTTCTCAACTTAAAGGAGAAGTCAAATCATATTGGATATACTAAAATTTGTAAGATCGAAATTAATTACCCGAGATAGCGGTGACCTTGGGAGCAACCTTGAATCACAAATCAATATTTATTTTAATTTGAAGTATGTTATCAGGTATTATGAGAACATGACTTCTAACAAGTAGAAGTCTCTGTTGTTAACTATCCCGATGATCGTCAAAAACCTTCTAAAATAAAAAACTTAGCTAATAAAATAGAGATACAAAAAAGAAAAGAAAAAAATTATTTAAATAATTTTAAGAAAGAATATATTACTTAAACAATGGTATACCCTCACTTTATAGAGAATTTTAACATATAATTATAAAAAGCATGAAAAGAATAAAGAAATAGAAAGAGTGAAAAAGAAATTTTAATGTGTGTTACTACCCGCTCTCCTGCATTGGATTACATGACATCTGATTCAAATCGATTCAATCTTTAGGAGCGGTTGATGACAACATTCGATTGGACATGAAAGGAATGAGAGAGGTTAAAAAATTTTCTAATAACTTTGAGCATTGGCGATAACTTTATTAGATGGTATTGCCAATAGCTTATTCGGATTAGTCTGAGGTGTTTTTGATAGTTTTGAGATGTGGCGATAACTTTGTAATTTAAAGCATTTTCATTAGTTAATAAAATATCAACAATAACTTTATTTAAACTGGAGTATTTCTATTAGCCAATAAGGCATTGACAATAACTCTATTATTTTTTTTGGTAATATTAACGATTTATAGGGTTGGATATAACTTTGAAAATCACATCGTCAATTATTTTTGGGGTTAATTAGCTTGAGGGGTGCATCGTCAGTGGCTTTTGGGTTGATTAACTTGAGGAGTGCATCTCAACTACTTCTAGGATTGGCTAGCTTTGAAATATGACCAATAGTTTTGAGTATATTATTGGTTGACTTTATTTGAATAATACATTATGGCTGGCTTATTAAGAAGTTTGATCCTACCTTTGTTCACTTTGAATTGAAACATTGCTAATGCTTTTGGGTTGGCTAAGTTTTGAAGTATGGTCGATAACTTGACCATATTAATGATTAAGTTTTTTGGTTTAGTATGTCACCAACAACTTATGGGATTAGGTATGGTTTTGAAGTGTGATCGACAGCTTAGAGTATGTTAACGATTAACTTCTTTGGTTTAGTAGCATTACTAATGGCTTATAAGATTGAGTATAACTTTGGATTGTGGCTGACAGCTTGGAGTATATTATCGATTAACTTTTTTGATTTGATAGCATCATCAACGATTTCTAGGACTGGATATAGCTATAGAGTGTGATCGACACCTTGGAGCGTGTTGGCGAATAACTTTTTTAGTTTAGTAGCATCACCAATGACTTATGGAGTTGGGTAGCTTTGAAGTATTTCTAAAGGCTTCTGTAGTACACCTAACGAGATTCAGTTTGAACTTATTTAGTTCGAATAGAACTAACTCTAGTTTAGGTTAGAGTGATAATATTACCCATTGTCCATAACTTTGGAGTATTGCTAAGGTTTAACACTCCCAATAATACTTAGTTTGACTCTATTTAGTTCTATTGAGACTAATATAGTTCGAGTTCTAGTTTGATTTCATTTATCTTAAGTCGAGTTCAACTTTATGTTGGACCTTTTTCGAGGTTAAGTCTGCTGGACTTTGGTTCAAGTTCAAGTCAATTTAGTTAAACTTATTTTCAATTCAGGCTCGGTCTGGCTTAGTTTTAATTTAACTTGGAGTTTGCCCTTTTAATTAGAACTTGATTTAACCCAATTAGGATTTGATTTTAGTATAGTTCAATTCCAATTGGATTTAATTTGAACTTAACTTGATTTTAAATTAATGCATCTCGAGTTTGATTAGGGTTGAGTCTAAGTTTATTTGGTTTCAATTAACTCAATTTGAATTTTTGAAGTCCAACTGGATTTGAGTTTTAGCCTATTTATTTGATCAATTTAGATCTATTTGAGTCAACTTAACCTTTGTCCATTTGTTTCAGCTAAGTTCGATTTAAATGTAATTGAATTACTTCATATTAAGCAGTTTGATTTGAGTATCTTTGACTATTTATAATAAATTTAAGTAGACCTATGGTTCGATATTAAATGTGCGAACTTGATAGTTGGCTTAATTTGTAAGTTCAAAAGTTATCTTAGAAGTGCAAACTCGAGGACTGATTGGGTGCAAGTCTTGAAGACTGGCTAAGTGCGAACTCAAAGACTGGTTGAGTGAGAGCCTAAAGGCAGGTTTGGATGTTAGCTCGACGGCTAGCTGGGTATGAGCTTAAAGACTAGCATGGATTCAAGCTCAAAAGTTAGCTGGGTACGAGCCCAAAGACTGGCAGGGTGCGAGCCTGAAGGCTGACGTAGATGTGAGCTCGAAGGCTGGCTAAGTACGATCTCGAAGGCTAGTTAGATGCAAGTCTGAAGGCTGGTTTGAATGTGAAATCGAATGCTAGCTGAGTACGAGTTAAAAACTAGTTGGACGCAAGTATGAAGGTTGGTTAAATATGAGCTCGAAAATTGATTAAGTGTGAGCATGAAGGCTCGTTGAGTGTAAGCCCAAAGGTTAGCTAGTGCAAGCTTTAAGGTTGGCTAAGTGTGAGTTTGAAGGCTAGCTCGGTACGAGTTCAAAGACTAGTTAAGTGTGAATTCAAAGGCTGGATAAGTATAAACTCGAAAACTGACTGAGGGTAAGCTCGAAGGCTAACTGAAATGCGAGCTTGAATATTGGCTTGGTGTTACGAGGCTTCGCCATCTTTGAAGTGCCGTAGGTAGTCACAATGTTAGGAGTTCGTCATCTTTGAGGGTCCGTGTGTGACTGTAATGGTGTCAAGAGACCGTATGTGGCCATAACAATATCAAAAGCCTATCATTTTTGAGAGGTTGCGTGTGGCAACAATGATATCAAAAATCCATCGTCTTCAAAGGACTACGAATGGTCATAATATTAGTAAAATTCTATTATCGTACTAAAAACTATGGGTGCCTGTAATGTTAATTAAGTTTTATTAAAAATTAAGATGAGAAAAAAAAAATTTAACAAAATTTTCCTTTTTTTCTTCAACAATTTTTTAAAATTCTTTACTTCCCCTCCAACAACCGGCGGTCTCATCATTCTTTTTTTAATATATCTATTTTTGCTTTTTATTTAGTTGGAATATCTTTCCTTTCTTTCTATATATTTTTTTCCACCGTCTTCTTCTTAAATCCTCCTCTTCTTCTGTGTTCCTTCTTTTCCTACATCTCATCTTCTTCTTCGGTTTAGACCAGATCCAACCCTTGATGAGCGGCGGAACGGTGATCTGGCTGGCGATGCGATGGCAGGAGGCTCTAATCGCCAATAGCTAGAGGATGCAGCCTTAGAGAGGGCTTTGATGGCGATTCCTCTGATCGATGAAGAGGCTGGACTGTCCAGAGCAAGGAGGAGGTCGGTGTAGTGAAGTCACAGCCATCTAGAGCTATGATAAGACTGCCCCCTCTCCCACCCCACCACCCCCCCACCCAGAGTGACGAGGTCACCTTCTCAGGGGGGCGGTAGTGCAAAGGCCACCTCTCTCAAGGTGGCTGTAGACAGTAGGGTTAGGGGTTCCGACCGGAAGAGACCATGGCCGGAGGTTCGAGCGGCGAGAATCTCTTTTTCAGCGGCTTTGGAGATGGTGCAGGTTGAAGGAGCTGCTCTCTCCGACGACTTGGAGGTGAGGCCGCTGGCAGCTAAGACCTAGCAGGAGTTTAGCAAAGATTTCGATTGAGATTCGTCAACATCCTCGGATCCTGGTCGGGAGTCGAAGGCAATGTGAGCCAGGGACGAAGTTGGTGCGCCCTTTCCTTCTGGTGAGGAGCTCTTGCAAGGTAACCGGGTGGAGTCGCCAGAGGGCTGCAGCGGTTCAGGCACAGTGAGCAGCAGGTACCGGTTTCCACAGTGACATAGGCTGGAGACCAAGGAGGACAGCGGAGCAAAGAGTAAAAGAAACGAAAGAAATACGATAAGTCTTGCACCCTTACTCGTGTTTAACCTTCAACTTGTTTCCCTTTCCTCCACCTCGTGACATTCTTGGTTCGATCCTTTTTCTTCTTCCCTTCTGTTTCAGCATCTGTTCTCATGGCCGTCCCTTTACAGCCTCCACCCATTTTCTTTTGCAGGCTTCATGGGTTTTATTGCATCGTGAAGATAGAATCCAATTTTTTTTTATTTTTTAATTTATAAATATGAATAATGATTTATTATTTGAAATGACTTAATTTATTATTTTGAATTAGTTATGGATGTAATTGGATTGGACAATGATGTTTTGGTTTAAAGTTGGATAAGTCCCTAAAAGACTATAGATGAGTTTATTTGTTGTAAATTTAAAGAATATACTCACTTTAGATATTAAATTTATAGAGAAAATATTCTAATTTTTTTTGAAAAATTAGAGTAAATTATAATTTTATGATTTTCAGGTGTTTTTGTACAAAAAGGACTTATTTATAAAATTTTGAAACTTTCAGTGTCCCTTTTAAACAAAATTTAGACTTATTCGCAAACAAAAATTTTCGAGGGACATATTTATGAAAAGTTAAAATTTTAGGAATTTATTTATAAATATGAAATTTTGGAGGGGTTTATTCGCAAACCCTAGATTTCATGAGGATTAAATTATAATTATTGATTTCTTGAGGGGTTTATTTGTAAATCCTAAATTTTGCGGGATTTGTTTGTAATTTTAGAATTTTATTAGATTTTTCTACAAATTTTTTATTCTGGAGATCTATTTGTAAGAAAATCCAGTCAATGACTCATTTATGAAGATTTATTTAGTTCAGGAACCTATTTGCAAAGTTCTTATATTTTCTTATTTTGATTCAGATTTTAGATGAATTTTGGATCCAATTCTGATTCAAATATTCAACCCACTTAACTCATTTGGATTAGCCTTAGTTTGAGCCCGAATTTCTCAATGATTCAAGTCCAAATTGAACTTAATTTTTGATCAAATTCAGATGTAATTTAAATATGATTAAAATCCACATTTGATGTATAATTTAGTGGCATAGATGTCTTAATTTTAATTAGATTTTAATCAAATTTGATTGTGGTAAAAATAATCTCAAATAGTCAGCTCTCTTCTAGTGTTATATCCTAATAGACATGCATATGCCAAAAAATCATTGATTGTCCACATTAGTATTGTATGTAAATAAAATATCTATTTCTTACTTGCATCAAATATTTGAACAACTAGTTTCCATAATTCTTTCTACTCTCCAATCAATAATTGTAAGTGCATATCAATATTATTTCCTAGTCCCTTTGGTCCATTGATGATCATGGATAAAAGGAACTGCGATTATTTTATGCACAACCAAAGAGACAAGTTATACAGAATCAAAACCACATAGCAAATGTTATACAAGTGTTTCATTTTCTAAAAGGGATTGAACCCATCAAAAGCTAAGCCCAGACGGATATTACGAATGTTAGTAGTAAAGTCCAAGTATCGTGAGTTAAACTCTTTTCATTTAATACTATCTTCTACATATCTAACTGTACCATCACGTACATGGTCTTCAATGTGCCATTTCATGTGATACTATTATTGTTGACATAAATAATTATTGTAACCTCAGCTTGAGAGGGAAATATCAAACTATTTTAATAAGAATTTTTCAAACATTCTGATCATTAATATCATTCTGAGTTGTAAATGCTAATACCAAGGTGCTTTACAATACTTACAATAAGCATCATATTTACTTTCATTTTTGTAGAGCATATAATTATTTGGATATACATGAATCTTTATGTATCCCAAACCTATATCTTTCATAATATCCTAAGTCACTCCATATGAACTGAAAAACGAAGAATGCTGAGAAAACAGATCTTTCAATATCTTCAATAATATATTGAATAAGTGATTGCTCCATCGACACTTGGACTTTACGATCAACAAATGCATAATGAATGATAAAACCATAAAGTTCTTATATCCTAGATATAATTTAATGTTAAAAATCATCAAGCGGTCTATAAAAATTTTGACCATCTCGATTACAATTCTCACTTGCCATGTTAATCGCATTAGGAAGGGTTTCATAAGAAAAATACAAGATTGTAGAAGGCATTACAGATCAATCCACTAATATCATCTCCCTCAATGTCAACTATTGTCACATTAACTATCTGCTTTAGTGGATTCAGCCTGTTTAAATACCATGACTCTTCACCATAAAATATCCCATTAGTGTAATATATATTCCATCCTCTTACAATTACATGTTAATACACATTATACCTTGTCCAATTGTGCGTGTTCATATATCTCTACATGGACACCATATTTTCTAATATGATCTTTTGTTCTTGTAGGTATAGTCCAAAAATATATTTACTCCATTAACATAAATTACATCTAATCGATTTTTTATCCTAATTGAACTCTTATCCACGTCTTAGAAATTGATGCAATCCTTAGTCTAATACTCTGCATATACAACAACACCATCCTCTATTTAAGTAATTAAATATTAAAATAAAAGAGATAAATATAACGATCATGATAAGTTTTATTATTTTAATTACTCGAGTTGGATTTTCTATAATTTTTACAATTTAATCCCCTGCATATCATTTAATGTCAAGTTAACTTTGAAACATAAGTTGTTCCATGGCTTCTCAACCTTATCATCGCAAATATCAAGCTTGTGGATAATTAAATTTTTTTTATTTTATAGGGGTATATACGTAAAAAAACTTCACACAAAACAATATGACTCAGAACTCAAATAATTGACAACCATTAGACCTGAAAAAAGGATCAACTTGTCACCCCAACTTGCCCACTTTTCTTTTAACAAATACCAATACATCGACCTATAAAAATAAAGAAGAAGTTTCCAACCTAAGTCAAAGTAGGGAGAGAGACTTTGTGACACCAAAACCTTCTAACAAGAATGATGAACAAATATTACTTGTTGTAAGGAACTATATTTAATCTTTGATGCAACATATCATAAAATGGTCCATTAGGAATTAAGATCTTATATTTAGTCATTATTTCAAGTATGAAGTCTAGTATGAGTTCTAGTTTCAATTGGATTTCTACTTGGCTACAGTTTCCTTTTCTAAAAAGGATTTCTACTTTACTAAGGACTCCTAATTTAAAGGGGTTTCCTATATTGAAGTCTTCCTAACTAAAGTTCTTTTATTTAGAGTAATCCTACTCCAAATAGAACTTAATTTAGAGTCTATACATGCAGTGTTAGATAGTAATATAAAAAATAACTTTATTCATCAAATTTTACTACTCTTTTAGAGTCTATTTTAGGAAAAATACAGTTTTCTTATAGCTAAATTCAGCTGAATTGATATCAGCTTTGTTTCTCTTCCTCTTGATGCTCTTTTTGCTATTTTAGAGTTTTTTAGGAAAAATACTTCCCATCTTATAACACCTTGAAAATACATCACTAAATGCAAGTAATCATTCTAATATAGGTTAATGATATGATTTTCCATCAAAATGGACATTTTTCATGGTTATACAATTTCACTTTCTTTACACATAAAACTCTAGAAATTCAAAAAGCAAAACAACCATGTGCTAGAGGTCCTCAATATCCTAGAAAATCATCATAATAGTGCAAGAGAACAATGAATAACCATTGGATTTGTCATTGAGATCATCCACATATTCAATTATTTCCCATCCTATCATTGATCAATTAACAAAATTCACAAAATAGAGAAGTAGGAAGTTGGAAATTGACCTAATACCTTGTGAACTATTAGAGGATAGTACGAGGTGATGCTCATAGGGGGATGAGTTGGAACAGTCATTGGTGAGGTGGTGATGCGCTAGAGCAGTCATAAGTGAGGAGCAGGATCTCCTCCGATGGGTAGGGGGCACGATCTTCAGTGGCAACAAGCTTGCAGGTGGAGAGCCATCTGGTGGGGGGAGCTCGCACATGGGGGCTAGGGAGTGGGCAAAAAGCAAAGGCAGCCAATGATCAGGTTGGCCTGTAGCAAGGGACATAGGACAAGAGAGGATTGGGGTGGGTGGGGGTCTGAAGCTCGGGTGTATAGTTGGCTCATTAGCAGCGCTAGATGATTAGTGCCACTTATGAGTTATTCATACAAAGTGTCCAAATAGTTAAAGGGGAGGGACACCATACTCACATGTCTCATCGAATGCAGCCTTACCACGCTAGAACCTAGGATTAATAGGCAAAAATTATTGGTGACACATGTAATAGAACTTTCAATCATGTTTTAACCACTTGGACCATTTGTTCTTTCTACATATAGGACATGCCTACTCTCCTCTAGTGCTATAATCTAAAAGATATGCAAATGCTGAAAAGTAATTAATTATTCACATCAGTGTTATACATAAATAAAACATTTGTTTGTTACTTGCATCAAATGTTGGCATGCCTAATTCCCATAATTTCTTCAACTCTTTAATTAGTAACTGTAGATAAATGACAATGTCATTTTTTGGATCCTTTTCTCCATCAATGATCATGGACAAGATGAATGAGAGTTGTTTCATGCATAACAAAAGTGACAAGTTATACAAAATTAAAACCATAGGTTAAGTATTGTACAAATAATTTATTTTTTGAAAGGGATTGAATCCATTAAAAACTATGTCCAAATGGACATTGTAGATATCAACAACAAAGTTTGGGTATCATAAGTTAAAATCTTTTCATTTGTCTCTATTTGCTAGATGCCTAACTATCCCATCACATACATGCCCTTCAACATACCATCTCATATATGGTGCTATCATTATTAAAATAAATAGTCACTGTAACATCAGCTTGAGAAGAAAATATTATAAAACTTTAACCGAAATTTTTTGAATGTTCTAATTATTATCATTACTTTAGGTTACGAAATGCTGAAATCACAGTACTTTGCAATGCTTACAACATGTGTCTCATTTACTTTTATTTTTGTACAGTATATAATTATTTACACGTGCAAAAATCTTTGTGTATCTCAGAACTATTCTTTCACAATATTCTAAGCCTCCCAATAGAAATTGAGAAATAAAGAATTTTAAGGGAATAAGGGAATACCTCTTTCAATGTCTCTAATAATATACTGAAAAGATAGTTACTCAATGACACTTCAACTTCACGATCAACAATCACATGATGAATGATATAAGCTCTTGCCTCTCAGATACAACTTAATGTTAGATTTATTGAGCATTTTATAAAATTTTTGGCCATTTCAATCACATCTCTCACTTGCCATGTCAACCTCATCACGAGGGGTATCGTGAGGGTCACCCAAAGCATCACGGATCAATTCTCCAATGTCATCCCCCTTACTATCAACTATTATCACATTAACTACCTAATCTATTGGACTGGGCCTATCTAAATACTATAGGTCTTCATCATGAAATGTCTAATTAATATAATGTACATACTATCCTCTCACTATTACATATTCATACATTTCTTGTCTTGTCCAATTAGGCATATTTATATAGCCAATACATGGACACCATAGTTTTTGATTTGGTCTTTTGCTCAATAGGTATAGTCCAAAAATTTATTTACTCTATTAATATATCTATCATCTAGTTGATTATTTATTTTGATCCAACTCTTGCCCATATTTTACAAATATGTATACTCCTCAGTCCAATGCTCTATGATGATCTGAAAAGCCATTCATGAGCTACTGCATAAACATCAATTGGTTCACCAAACATAAATACCAACTCTTGTTCTACGGTCTACAAAAAAATTTGGCGATATCACAAATAAAAGGAGTACAACAAGCCCATATGACATAACTACAAGAATAGAAGAATTTGTGTGATAAAGTTTGGTTGTATTAGAGAGATTTTTATTTGGTGGTATGATAAATTCCTTTATACTCTATTTGAGGGTCTTTTGTAATCTTTGACACTTTTGTATTTTTCATATTATTCTCTGCTTTACCAAAAAACTTAAACACAAGCGATTCAATGAATGTCTAAAAAATAAATCATGGTCAATGGCATAGCATCTAAATGACTTGTAGGTTAAAAGGTAAAGATCCAAAATTTGAAGTAGGCTCTCATAAAGAATAAATATTAGATTGCTGCATATACATGAGTAGCTTGGAATAGACCCTAACAAAAAAAATTTTCTTCCGACTCAACATGTTTGCAACAAGCTTTTTTTTTTTTTTTTTTTTTTTGCTTTTGTAGGATTTAGGGAAAACATCTAGCAATTAAAATCCCCTACAACTTAGAATATTTTTAAAGCTAACTACTACTAGATTAGAATAAGCACCTAAAACCAAAATCTAAATCAGATCTCTCTCAGTCTTCTCTCTCTCAGTCTATGTACTTACATAGCTTCGACCTCCTGGTCAACACAAAGTATTTGCAAGTACAAGGAAAAGCAAAAAGTCAAATGCATGAACCATTATTTTCTTCATTCAAACAATTCTTTGCTCTATTGTGTGATCAACAACCATTTCAATAGAAGCAAATTATATGAAACCATACCAGCAAAAATTTTTAGCTCCCAGGTGTCAACTGAAAAACTTAAATTGCAAAGCTATTCCATATTACAGGTAGTTGTAGCCACAATGAAGAACAAGAAAATTTTGTATAAAATGAGAGAAATCAAGTTAAGGGAAGATGATCATAAGAAGACAAGCAAATTAATTAACAAACCACTTAGCCTCACTTAGTTAGGAGTAAGGGATGGAGAAGAATACTGCAGCAAAGGAAAGGTGAGATCTTGGGTGGGGAAGTGGTGGGCAGGGAGGAGTCGGCTAGGGAGGCGATGAGTGGAGAGGCGATGAGAGGGGAGGTGGCAAATAGGGAGTTGGTAGAGAGAAGGGAGACAGCTAGGGAGAGCAGGGAATCTCAGTGAGTGAGCAAGCAGGGGAATTCTCAAGCAAGAAAGGGTTAGGTTTTAACAAATTTTTGTGGCTCTAACAAATTAGTGTCACTAATTGATGGTGCTAAAACATTAGCTCTACCCATTAGTGGCGCTTAACAATTAGAACTAGGATAAGGTATTTTATGTTATAGTGTAGGGTGTAAGGAGAATGTGAAAGATCAAGCTCCAGTGTTGATGTTATTTCTTGTTCAATTGGAGTAAGATTTATATCAGATTGGCTATCAGATTGACTTCACTGATGAAGTGATATCACTAGTGGAGTGATTAATATCCTTAAGAGCGAGATACAGATTATGAAGTATGTACAGTTAGTCACTGAACCACATAAATCACAGTCTATTATCTCCTTACTTCTTTTATTATTGCAATTGTGTTGATTATAGTTTTGGAGATTGCAAATCAGTTTACTTTTATTTTTGAGGATTGAATTTAGTTATTGATTTGCTAAAATATTAAAATATCTTGTAAAACCTAATTCACCTCTCTCTCTCTCTCTCTCTCTTCCCCCCCTCCTCCTATTAGGTTGCTTTTGAGCCTTCACAATGTATTGGCAATGTTTTTTACATATCACTGAAACTAAACATTGAGAATTTTGGCAACTTTCCTAGCACTTTTTATAACATTTGGAAACTGCCAGTATTACTAAACTATTTTAATATGTTTTGGCCATGCTTCAAAAAGCGCCCCCAATAACATGTTTTGGTGGTGCTTCAAAAAATGCCTCCAATAATTATAGTTTGATCATCCAAACTGTAACTTTATTTGAGGTAATTTTTGCTATAATCACATATGATTAAAATTAAGACTTGTATGTCATTAAATTATACCTCAAATGTGAGTGAGTCTCGGTTAGACTAAAATCATATCTAAGTTTGGCTGAAAATTAAGTTTAATTTGAACCTGAATTATTAGAAAATTTGGGCTCAAGCTAAGCCTAATCCAAATCGGTTGAGTGAGATGGATATTTGGACTAAAGTTGAATCCAAAATTTATCTAAAATCTGGTCCAAAATGATAAAATATAATAATTTTATAAATAAATCCTTGGACTAAATAGATTTTTATAAATGGGTCATTGGTTGGATCTTTATTACAAATAGGTCTCTAAAATAAAAATTTTATAAAATAATTCTAAAATTACAAATCAATTCAACAAAATTTAGAGTTTATAAATAAAACCCTCAAGAGTTTGATAATTATAATTTGATCCTTATAAATTATAGAATTTACAAATAAATCCCTTCAAAACTTTGTATTTATAAATAAACCACTAAAATTTTAACTTTCTCTCAAAATTTTTTATTTACAAATAAGTCCAAATTTTATTCAAAAGAACCCTAAAAATTTTAAAACTATATAAACAAGTTCTTTTTACAAAAAGCCTCCTAAAAATTATAAAATTATAACTTAGTTTAATTTTTTTAAAAAATTATAAATAACTCCTTTATAATTTCAATAGTCGGGATGGGTATAGCTTTCAAATTATCATCATCTATAAGAAACAAATTTATATATATCTCTTTCCAAACTCATTCAAATTCAAGATAAGCCATATTTATATCCATCTATATCCATATTTGTGGGATTAAAATTAACCATCTGGGATAGCAGAGACCCCGAGGAAGGATCTCGAATTACAAATCAGAGTTTACTTTAGTTTAAAGTGTGCTATCATGTATTGGGAGAACATGACTTCCAATAGGTACAAGATCCTATTGTTAATTACCCCGACAATTGTGAAAAATCTCCTAAAGTAAGACATTTAGTTAATAAAATAGAGACACAAAAAATTAAAAATATATTATTTAATTAATTTTAAGAAAGGATACATGACTTAAGAAAGAATATGCCCTCACTTTATAATAAATTTCAACTTAAAATTATAGAAAATATGAAAGAAATAAAGAAAAGGAAAAGAGTGGAGAAGAAGCTTTAATATGTACTGCTGTCCCGCTCCTGCATCGGACCACGTGGTGTCTGACCCAAATTGACTTAGTCTTTGGCAGGTATTAATGACATCATTTGATGGAATGTGAAAAGGAATAGAAAAAAGTTTAAAGTATTTTTAATAGATTTAATTATCAGCGATAACTTTATGATTTGAAACATTTTTATTAGCTAATAAGACATTGCCGATAATTTTGTTTGATTTTTAAAGTATTTTCATAACCAATAAGGTGTTAGCGATAATTTCATTAACCTTAAAGTGTTTTCATAGCAAATAAGGTATAAGTAATAACTTCTTTGATTTTTAAAATATTTTCATGGCCGATAAGGTATAGATGATAACTTCATTATTTTTATTTTGATAACATCACTAATGACTTATAGAGTGAGATATAGCTTTGAAAATCATATCGCCAACTACTTTTGGGATTAACTAGCTTAAAAGGGCACGTTATTAATGGCTTCTAATCTCGACTAGCTTGTAGAGGAGTGTCGCCAACTACTTCTAGGGTTGACTGGCTTGAAAGGCGCATCGTCAACTATCTTGAGGGTACATCATTAACTGCTTTTGGGATGACTATCTTGAGGAGCACATCGCCAATGGCTTCTATGTTGACTAATTTCAAAGTGCGATAAACAGCTTTGAATGTATTGACAATTAACTTCTTTGGTTTGGTAGTATCATTAATGACTTAGGAGATTAAGTATAGCTATGAAGTATGACCAGTAGCTTTGAGTATGTTAGCAATTAACTTTTTTGGTTTACTAGCTTCACCAATAGCTTATGAAGTTGGGTATAACTTTGAAATATAGTCGACAGCTTTGTACGTATTGCTGATTAACTTTTTTAATTTGGTAGCATCACCAACGACTCATGTAGTTGGATATAACTTGAAATATTGCTAAAGGCTTTTGTAGCACACTCAACAATATTCAGTTTGACCTTATTTAGTTCTATTCAAACTAATTTTATTTTAGATTTGGGTGGTAACATTATCCATTGTTTATGGCCATGGAGTATTGTCGAGGGTTCAACACATCCAGTGAGATTCAGTTTGACCTTATTTTGTTTTATTAGAACTAATATAGTTTGGGTTTGAGTTTAATTTCATTTAGCTTGAGTTGAGTTAGATCTTGTGTTGGACCTTTATCGAGTCTGGATTTACATCTTGATCGACTTTGGTTTAAGTTCAAGTCAATTTATTTCAACTTGGTTTAAGTTCAAGCTTAACTTGGCTTGGTTTTGAATTGACTTTGAGCTTGCCCTTTTAGTTTAGATTTGATTCAACTCAATTAAGATTTGATTTGAGCTTATTTCGATCTACACTAGATTTGATTTAAGCTTAACTTAATTTCAAATTAACCAATCTCGAGTTGGATTAGGATTGAGTTTAAGTTGATTTGGTTTAAATTAACTCAATTTGGATTTTTGGAGTCTAGCTTAATTTGAGTTTTAGTATATTTTTTAATCAATTTAAGTCTATTTGAGTCAATTTAGCATTTGTCCATTAGTTGTGATTGAGTTCAATTTTAGCATTATCGAGTTACTTTATATTAATTAATTTGGTTTGAGGGTCCTTGGCTGTTTATAATAACTTTAGGCTAATCTATAGCTTGACTTTAAATATGTGAATCCGAGGGTTGGTTTAGTTTGCGAGCTTAAAAGCTGGTTTAGAGATGCAAGTTGATTAGGTGTGAGCTCGAGGGCCCATTAAGGTGCAAGCCAGAAGATTGGCTAAGGTACGAGCCTGAAGGCTGATTAGGTACAAGTCCGAAGGCTGGTTTGGATGTGAGGTTGAAGGCTAGCTAAGTGTAATCCTAAAGGCTAGTTACATGCGAGCTCAAAGGCTAGTTGAGTGTGAGTTCAAAGGCTAGTTTAAATACGAGCCTGAAGACCGGCTAAAGCTTGATCCTAGAGGCTAGCGAAGTATGAGCCTGAAGGCTAGCTTGGATGTGAGCCCAAAGGCTTGCTAAGTGCAGCTCAAAGGTTGGCTAAAGTGTGAGCTCAAAGGCTAACTAATTGTGAGTCTGAAGGATGGCTCAAATATGAGCTCGAAGGCTAGCTGAGTGCGAGCCTGAAGACTAGCTAAGATGCAAACCCAAAGACTAGCTTGAATGCGAGCCCAAATATTGGCTTGGATGCGAGCTTGAAAGTTGGCTAAGTGCGAGCCCAAATACTGGTTAGGTGAAAGCTCGAAGGCCGGTTGAATATGAGCTTGAAGGCTGGCTCAATGCAAGCCTGAAAGTTGGCTTAGTGCAAGCCCAAAGGCTAGCTAAGGTATGAGTCCGAAGGCTGACTTGAATGTGAGCCCGAAAGCTGGCTTAGATGTGAGTCCGAAGACTGGTTAAGTGTGAGCCTGAAGGCTAGTTAAGTGTGAGTCTGAAGGCTAGTTAAGTGTGAACTCGGAGGCTGGTTTGGAGTGATGGGGATTCACCATCTTCAAGAGACTGTAGGTGGCTACAAGTAGTATCGAGGATTCACCGTCTTTAAGGAGGATCACAAGTGGTAGCAATGGTGTCAAGGGTTTGCCATCTTTGAGGGGTCACGGGTGGCTGTAACGGTATCAAGGGTCCATCATCTTCAAGGGACCGTGGGTAGTTGTGAGGATGGTGGAGTTCTATTATCGCACCAAGGACTAAGGGTGGCTGTGATGTTGATGAAATTTGGCTAAAAATCAAGATGAGAGAAGTTTTTTCTTTTTTTTTTGGAAACAAACTCTTCTGTTTTTCTTTTTTTCTGAATTTTCCTCTCTTTTTTTACACAACAACTTTTTTATATTTCTTCTTCTTCGTCAAGCTCTTCTTGCTTTTCACAATCGGGCCATGGTGGCCCCATCCCTTCGCTGGATTCAGTCAACTCCCAGCGGCAAGGTGGAATGGCATCCAAGGAGTCGAAGGCGGTTATCAAGCTGCGACCTATAGACGATTGCGAGGAGGTACAGCTCGCTAGAGGTAGAGGCAGCTTGGTAACAGAGGTTGCTCACATGCTCGAGCGACGGAGGTGGTTTGTGGACTCAGGCAGCAGGTCGACAGGCTTAGGCTAGTGGGTGAAGTGCGAGGTGCGGGTGGAGAATCTCTGATGAATGGCCAGGGCAACATAGACAGCCAAAGTTCGAGGAGGCACGAGCTAGGGTGGGTGATGGCCGCTAGTGAGGAGTCGCCGGTGACTTGATTATGTGGAAGATAGGGCAAGAGCTTTGGTGATCCATCATAGGCTATAGAGAGCTATTGGCAATGGCACAATGGGCGGGGCAGCATCAATTAAGACTTGGTCAGAGCCTTGCAAAGGTTCCGATTGAGATTCGTCGACATCCTAGTCAGGGTAGTAACGCAGCGCATAGGGAGCAGCAAGAAGTTTATCCAATGATGGTGGATGGCCGAGGATCTCACAGGGAAGGAAAGTAAGGGACAGAGAGGAGAAGAGGAAAACAAAGAAGAACAAAAGATAAAAGATCGAATCCTTACTTGTTTGGTTCAGTTCTTTGATTTTTCTATTATATTCCCAATTTTTCTGACCTCCATGTTGTATCTTCTCCCTCTTGTTCGCCAATTTTTCTCTAATTTTTTTTCATCAAGTCAATAGGTTTATGTAGGATTTAAAGAGATGAAGTTGGATTGGAAACAATCTCTTTTTGTTTGAAGTTTTAAATAATGGATATGGATGTAAATAAATATGGATATGGCTTATCTTAAGTTTGGATGAGCTTGTGAAGAGATATAGATTAATCTATTTATTGTGGATGATGATAATTTGAAAGTTATACTTATCTTGAATATTGAAATTATAAAAGGGTTATTTACAATTTTTTTCGCAAATTATATTAAATTATAATTTTATAAATTTTAGGGGTTTTCTCATAAAAATAACTTGTTTATAAAGTTTTGAAATTTTCAAAATCCTTTTTGAACAAAATTTGGACTTATTTGCAAATAAAAATTTTCAATGTACTTATTTGTAAAAAGTTAAAATTTTAGGGGTTTATTTGTAAATGCAAAATTTTGAAGGGGTTTATCCACAAACCCTTAATTTCATAAAGATTAAATTATAATTATCAACCTCTTAAGGGATTTATTTGCAAATCCTAAATTTTATGAGACTGATTTGTAATTTTAAGATTTTATTGGATTTTTTCATAAAATTCTTACTAAGGGACCTGTTTGTAAGAAAAATCCGGTCAAGAATTCATTTATGAATATTTATTTAGTCCAAAAATTTATTTGCAAAATTCTTACATTTTGTCATTTTGGTCCAGATTTTACATGGATTTTGAGTCCAATTTTGATTCAAGTATCTAGTCCACTTACCCCCTTTGGATTAGATCTAACTTGAACCTGAATTTTTCAATAGTTTAAATCCAATTTGAGCTCAATTTTCAGTCAAACTTGGACATGATTTAAGCTTGATTGAGGCCAATATTTGAGTCATAATTTAGTGGTATACGAGTCTCAATTTTAATCGTATTTGAATCAAATTTGATTCTAACAAAAATCATCTTAAACAATATTCATCATTCAAAAATTCAAATCAAAGGAGATTGTTTCCAACTCAATTTCATTTTTTCAAACTCTATATAAACCTTATTAACACCTGAAAAAAGGAGGACAGGGTTAGTAAAACCACTGTGAGAGAAAGAAGAGAGATCAAACAAAGTATCATTAAGGAGAATAATCAAAGAACCATCATTTAGAAAATGTAAGAATGGTAGTTTCAACTTAGCTTTCTCTTTCCTTCCCTTCTCTCTTTGCCTTGTATGCTTTCTTCTCATGCCCAACATGACCAACCAATTGACCTGCTTGTCTCCTTCTTCCCAAGTTTCTTGTTGTCTGAGAGAAGAGGAGGCCAAACTCCATCCTTGCTCGTTTACCTCTAGCCTTCACCCTGCAACCTCCACCTGAGCTACCTTCCCTCTCCCCAGCCATGCATGAGGGACCACTCAACCTTGTCGAAGACACCTCATCAAAGAGAAGGCCATACGAGCCCTATGCCTGCTCTGTCCAACCTGAGCCGAGCCATTGCCTACCTCGTGGCTACACCAGGATGAGTTACACAGGCTGCCTCCACCTTGCACTACCTCCTTGATGGATCACAAAGCCATGCCTTCTCCTAGATCTCACCTAGAATCCATACTGTAAATCCCCCGCCACCTCTTTCATCACCAAGGATCGTTGCAATGGACATCCTCATCACCCAGATCCAGGCTGATCTCTAGTCTAGCAATGCTCTCTAACAGTCTGATGCCCTCCTCCATGCCCTGCAGCATTCCACCATCGATCGGGATGTCTATGCTATCACCAAGGCCGCTTACAAGGAGATCCTCACCACTCTAGCCTCTGCCATCTACAAGAAGCTAGCCCTTGGCCTGGCTCATCCCCTCTGCCTCACCACTGAAAAGAATGGACAGGTTATCAATGGCTTCCAAGGTTGGCTAGCTTAAAGGGTGCGTCATCAACTACTTTTGGTGTCGACTAACTTGAAGTGTGGCCAATTGTTTCGATCATATTATTAGTTAACTTCATTGATTTGGTAGTATCACTAACAGCTTAGGGAGTTAGATATAGCTTTGAAGTATAACCAATAGGTTTGAGAGTATTGACAATTAAATTCTTTGATTTGATAGTGTTACCAAAAGCTTATGGGGTTGGGTATAGTTTTGAAGTGTGGCCGACAGCTTGGAGCGTGTTGGAGATTAACTTTTTTTGTTTGGTAGCATCACCAATGGCTTATGGAGTTGGGTATAGCTTTGATAGTGCATCATCAACGACTTCTGGGTTGACTAGTTTTGAAGTGTAGCCAATAACTTTGAGCGTATCAGCAATTAACTTTTTTGATTTGATAACATTACCAATGACTTATAAAGTTTGGTATAGCTTTGAAGTGTGGCCGATAGTTTAGAGCATGTTGACAATTAACTTTTTTGAGCAAGATATTGTGGTCGACTAATTAAGAGAGTTCAAGCCTACATTAGTTTGATTCAATTTGGAGTGTTGATAATGCTTTTGGGTTGGCTTAGCTTGGAAGATGCATCATCAATGGCTTCTAGGGTTGACTAGCTTTGAAGTATTACCAATGACTTTAAGAATATTGGCAATTAACTTTTTTAGTTTGATAGCGACACCAATGACTTATGGAGTTAGATATAGCTTGAAGTGTTGTTAAAGGATTTTGTAGCACACCCAGCGAAAGTCAATTTGACCTTATTTAGTTGTATTTGAATTAAGATAGTAATATCATTAATTATTTATGGCCTTGGAGTATTGCTGAGGGTTCAACATACCTAGTGAAACTCATTTGACCCTATTTAGTTCAGGTCTGAGTTTGATTTCATTTAGCTTAAGTCGAGTTCAACCCAGTGTTGGACCTTTGTCAAACACCGGTCTACATCTTGATGGACTTTGGCTTAAGTTCATATTAATTTAGTTTAACTTTGTTTTAGTTCAGGTTCAGCTTGGTTTGATTCTTGTTTGACTTTGAGGTTGTCCTTTTTAGTTTGGACTTTATTTAACCTAATTAGGATTTGATTTGAATTTAGTTCAATCAGGATTAGATTTTTCTTGAACTTAATTTGATTTTAAAATTAACTTATTTTGAGTCTGATTAGGGTCGAATATGAGTTTATTTGGTTAACTCAATTTGGATTTTCTAGAGTTTAGTTCAATTTGGCTTTTGGTCCATTTTTTTGACTAATTTAGGTCCATTTGAATCAACTTGGCCTTTGTCCACTTATTGTGATTAAGTTACTTCATATTTATCAATTTGATTTAAGGGTCCATGACTGTCTATGATGATTTTATTGGACCTATAGCCCAGTTTTAAATGTATAAATTTGAAGATTGGCTTAGTTCACAAGGCCAAAAGCTAGCTTAATGCAAGCTTCAGGGCTAGTTGGGGGAAAGTCTGAAGACTCACTTAGATGTAAGCCCAAAAGCTAGCTGAGGTACGAGCCTAGAAGCTAACTACATGTGAGCTCGAAGGCTAGTTGAGTACAAGTCCGAAAGCTGACTTGGATGCAAGCTTAAAAGCTAGCTAAGTGTGAGCTTGAAGGTTAGCTGGGATGCAAGGTCTAAGGTTGATTGAGTGCGAGTACGAAGGCTAGCTTAGATATAAGCCTGATGATTAGCTGAGTGCGAGCCCGAAGGCTGGCTAAGTGAGATCCCAAAGATTGGCTTGGGTACGAGCCCAAAGGCTGGTTAAGTGTGAGCTCGAAGGCTAGCTAAGTACGAGTTTAAATACTAGTTTGGTGTGAGTCTGAATGCCAGCTGAGTACGAGCCTAAAGGCTACCTTGAGCTCGAAGGCTTGTTTGGATGTGAGCCCAAAGGCTAGCTGAGTGTGAGCTTGAAGGCTAGCTAGTGGTAATGGAGATTCACTATCTTTCAAGTGCCACTGGTGGCCGCAAGTAGTGTCGAGATTCCACCATCTTCAATGTTATCTTTGAGGGGTCGTGGATGACTGCAACAAGGTCATGAGTTCATCACTTTATTGTCGAGGGCTGCTACTAACTGCAATGTTGAAAGCTACTTTCCTTTTTTTCTTTTGGCTGAATTTTCCTTTTTCCTTTTTATTTACTTTTCTCTACATAACAAATTTTTTATTTTTTTACTTTTTTCCCTTCTTCTTCTCCCTCAAATCCAAAATCTTTTTTTTATTCAGGCCAAATTCTTTTTTGATGCTCAATAAGTTTTCTTTTATGTTTTTTAATACACACTTCTTCAACCTCAAGCCCCCTTTTTGCAAGGCTTCACCAGGCTTAAGTAGGCACGATCTCCTTCTCGGTCGGATCTAGCCATTTTTGGCTAGATCAAGGCTCTCTCCTTTGGTGGCAAGGTGGAGAAATGGCTAGATCCGGCCTCTCTCCTTTGGTGGCAAGGTGGAGGGGCATGTCTACCCCTCCTTTCATGGCCGAACTTAGCCAAATCTAGTCAGATCCGGCCCCAATCAATGGTGATCCAAAAGATGGCTCGAGCGGCTTGGTGGTGAAGTAAGGTCGACTTGTGGAGGAGGGCGGTGAAGTCGGTAGCAGCTTCTTCCAGTGAGGCAAAGGAGAGGAGACAAAGATGTGGGAAAGGTGAGGTAGAGATCTCCCAACCTCTGGCGAGGCTAGGGCTTCCACTATCACGTCTTTAGTCTTCTTCGATGATGGCCTTCTAATGCTCTCCTATTATGTTCTGATCTCTCTATTTTTTGCATCTCTGATCTCTTTCTTATGTTCTCTAATTTGCAAGTTATATGGATTTTTATAGAGCTTGAAGAGATAGAGTTGGGTTGGAAATAAATCCTTTTCTTATTTAAATTTTGAATGATGGATGTAAATGTAGACGGATATCGATATGCTTATCCAAAATTTGGATGAACTTGTAAAAAGATGTAGATAAGCCTATTTGTTATGGATGAGAAAATTTAAAAGTTTATCATTATTCCGAATACTAAAATTATAGAGGGGGTATTTATAATTTTTTCAAAAATTAGACTAAATTATACTTTTATGATTTTTAGGAAGTTTTTTCTGCAAAAAAGAACTTGTTTATAAAGTTTGAAACTTCCAAGGTCCCTTTTTGAATAAAATTTAGACTAATTCCTAAATAAAAATTATCGAGAGACTTATTTATAAATAGTTAAAATTCTAGGAGTTTATTTATAAGCAAAAAGTTTTGGAGGAGTTTATTTATAAATAGAGAATTTTGGATGGCTTTATTTGTAAATAGAAAATTTTAGAGGGATTTATTCGCAAATCCTGAATTTCATGGGGGCCAAATCATAATTATCGATCCTTTAAGGAGTTTATATGTAAATGCTAAATTTTATGGGACTGATTTCTAATTTTAGGATGTTATTGGATTTTTCTACAAAATTCTTATTTCAGGAGCCTATTTGTAAGAAAAATCTGATCTAGAACCTATTTATGAACATTCATTTAATCTAGGGGCCTATTTATAAAATTTTTGTATTTTGTCATTTTTGCCCAAGTTTTAGATGAATTTTAGGTCTAATTCTAATGCAAAAATATGGTCCAATTAACCCATTTGGATTATGCCTAATTTGAGCCCAAATTTTTCAATGATTCAAGTTTAAATTGAGCTTAATTTTTTATTAAACTTGAATGTGATTTAAGTCTAATTGAGACCCACATTCGAGACATAATTTAGTGGTATATAAGTTTTAATTTTAATTATATCTTAATTAAATTTAATTGTGACAAAAATTATCTCAAATAAATTACCCCCTTTGCAATCTCTTCTGGAGTTTTGACGAGAGAAGAGAGTACAAACAATTTTCATGTACTTGCCCCTGCATCAACATTTCAAGAGTTGACTATATAGATTTGAATTACCACACGAGAGTGGACTTGATTTGTCATGCGATGATAGACTTATTTTGCCATATGAGAAATGGACTTAGTTTGTCATATAAAAGTAAACTTAAGTTGGCATATGAAAGTGAACTTGATTTACCACATAGAAGTGGACTTAAGTTACCATATGAAAGAGAACTTGGTTTGCTACATGAAAGTGGACTTGGTTTATTATGTAAAAGTGGACTTGGTTTGTCACATAGAAGTGGATTTAATATGCCATGTAAATGCGAGCTTCGTAGCCACGTAAGATGGATGGAATTTTGAGTCCATGTTTTTCCTTGAGAAACATAAAATACATGTTTGACCAAATGTTCCTTTTTGAGAAAGCTAGATGTTCCGTCATAAACAAAAAATAGACACTTTAGACACTTTAATTATTATGGTTGTTACCCTCAGGGCTTAGGCATAGTATCTTTGAGGAATCGGCCATTGATTGATGGCATAGGCCTTTCCCCATTGTCATCAATCAGTTGGTAGAATCCCCCTTCAAATATCTTTTCGATGATACAAGGGTCTTTCCAATTAGGATCAAACTTGCCTTTCTTATTTTGGTTTGAGATTATGGGTCTTCTCAAGACTAAGACCATTTTTTCCTTCTGAAATAACCTAAGCCAAGTCATCTTGTTATAATTCTGCTCAAAACATTTTCAAGTTTTGTTACACCATGAGTCTTGTCTCATCCAAAGAGTGTACTTCATCAAGACATAAATAAATATTGTCTTCTCTTGTGATTTCTTCTTGTAAGATAATCTTTAGATAGAAAATTTGTACTTCCAATGATAAGACTATCGTAGTCCTAAACACCAATGCATATGGCATTAGATAGGGGTTTGATATGTGGTGTAATAGTCCCATAGTGCTTCAGCTCATATTTAGTGTTAGTTTTTCTTATTTCTGTCAATATATTTTTTTTAAGATCTTGGAGAGAGTCTTGTTGAATGCCTCAGTGAATCCGTTGACTCTTGCATTGTAGATGAATTAATATCTCTAATTTATTTTATAGTGATGCGCAAATCATCCTATCTTGAAGCTTCTAAAGGACAATCCATTATAAAAAATGATTCATCGAGGGACACTGAATTAGTACAAAATATTTTTTTTTGAAAGAAGTTAATAACATGATTTGCTCTTACTTCTTTTAATGGAATCACTTCAGCCTACCAAGAGAAATAATTGATTGCTAATAATATGACGCGATAGTCTCTAGAAGAAGATGGTTCAATTGGACCAATGATGTTAGTATCCAATATCTCGAATGACCATGAGAATAATGTTGGATGTAGAGGATTTGGGTATTAATGAATGAAGTCACCATGAATTTGGAATAAATAATATTTTCTCGTGTATTTGATGCAATATCCTACCATCATGGGCCAATAGTAGTCCATACATTTAATCTTTATTATCATTTTTGGGCCTAATTGATGAGCTCCACAAATTCCAGAATATACTTTATACATAACTTTTTTAATCTCTTTATCTGAGAGATAGCACAGAAGTAGTTAATCTAAAGACCTTCTATAAAGAATGTCATTGATAAGTAAAAAATGCGCAATCCTCTTTTTGAATTATGTCCCTACGGATTTATCTTCTAGGAGTTCTCCACTTTTAATATAGTTGGTAAATAGTATTTTCTAATATGTGACCTCTTCTATTAGTTTAGATTCAGTTCTCTCATGCTTGATACTGAAGACTGAGTTCATCACTTGTCTACTAGGGACTATGATTAAAATTTTCTTTAATCAGGGTCAACCAGTGCCTTGGCTAGTTTGGCTAAGGAATCAACTTTCATATTAATAGATAAAGAAATCTTAGTTATTTGAACATTAAGAATTTACTTTATAAGCTCTTGAGCATTTTCATGGTATTTCAAGAGCTTAAATCTATGGACTTTATATCTACCTTGAACTTGGTAAATAACTAGTTATGAATCACTGAAAACATATAGGCATGATATCTCCATATTGAGGGTTATTTGCAGTTCTACAATTAGGGCCTTGTATTCAATTTTATTGTTTATACATGGTTTTGAGAGGAAATAGGTGTATCTTAAAATACCCCCATTTGGAGTGACATAAATGAGTCCAATGCCTATTTTGATTTGTAGAAGCTTTGATCTAACCCTTGGCTTGATGGATGATGCTCCATCAAAGAATAGCTTCCAGTAAAGTTTTTCTTCTTTGACTAAAAGGATTTCTTGATCAAGGAGCTCGTAACTCAAAGGAGAATCATCCGATACTGGATGAGCTACAAGAAAATCAGCGAAGGCTTGCCCTTTAATCACCTTTTGAGGAGTGAACTTAATGTCGTATTCTATAAGAATGAAAGCCCATTTTGCTAGCCTCCCAATAAGTACAGGCCTAGTCATTGGGTACTTTATGGGATCAATCTTTGATATTAAAATGACTTAATAAGAAAGCAACTAATGTCTCAACTTTTTGACTATGAATATGAGAACCAGTCATTGCTTTTCAATAGAAGAGTAGTTATTTTCTGCCCCCATTAGCATTCTACTCAGATAGTAGAGTGTATTTTCTTTACCCTCTTTATTATTCTGAGCAAGAAGTGCCCCTAGGGATCATTTCATTGTTGCTGTATAGAGGATAAGGGGTTTATCAAGTAAGGATACAGCCAGGACTGGTGGCTTTTGGAGATACTACTTGATCTCTTCAAAGGCCTATTGGTAATCTTGATTCTAAATAAAAGTATCCTTCTTCATCAACTTAAAAAAAGACTTGCATTTTCTAGAGAAGTTTGAAATGAATCTTCTTATATGCGAGTCAGTCTTGGACGACTTTAATTGCTTTAAATTACTGGGTGGTGGCATATCCAAGATAGCCTTGATCTTAAATAGATCAATTTTAATTCCTCAATATCTAACAATAAAGTTGAGGAATTATTTTGATGATACCCTGAAAGCACACTTCATGGGATTCATCTTTAAGTTATGTTTTCTAAGGCAGTTAAATACCACTTTTAGGTCTTGAATGTGTCTATCTTTGGACTTAGTTTTGACCACCAAGTCATCCGCATAATATTCCACTAACTGGTGTATGAAGTCATTAAAGATTTGAGTCATAGCTCTTTGATAAGTGGTGCCTACATTCTTGAGCCCGAAGGGTATTACCTTGTTGCAATAAATGCCAATTGGTATTCTGAAGGATGTATATTTCTCATTATTAGGATATATCTTGATTTAGTTATATCCCGAGAAACCATCCATAAAAGAAAATATTTCAAAGTCAGTCATGTTATGAATCATGATTTTCATTATTGGTAATAGAAAATCAGTTTTTAGACATGCTTTATTCAAGTCCCTTTAGTCTACATAAATACGGATTTGGCTATGCTTCTTCCTAACTGGCATAATGCTTGCCACCTAATCTGGGCATTTTTCCTCTCTGATGAAACCTACTTTGATCAGTTTTTTTATTTCTTTTATCACCTTCTATTCTAGCTCAAATTTTATCTTCCTAGGTGCTTATTTGGCACACAAAAGCTCAGGATTGATGGCGAGCTTGTGGACTATAATTTCAGGACCTAGTCTAGGCATCTCCTTATAACTCCATGCCAAACAATTAATGTACTCTTGGAGCACTATTTTAAGCTAGGTTTGATTTTCCTATGACAGTTGAGTGCTATTGAAAGTTAGCTTGGGGTCTTTCTCTGAACCTAGGTTGATCTCCATCAGTTCATCTACTCTGGCTTGCCCCCCATCCTTAAGTTCTGGTGGAGTTTCTTTTGGTTTGAGGACCATTTCTTTATCAAGTGATTTATTATGTTGAGTGAGGTTTGGCGAAGGTTTATCTAAAGGCATTTCAACTGCATTATGCCCCCTTTCTTTTGGTTTTGATGAAATTTCACCGAGCCTTATTGTGATGTCTGAAAAGTCATGGTCACTTTGGTACACATGTTAGGGGGTATTGATGTCATTTAGTTATCCTGAATATCAAAGAGAGACCAATAGTGACCATAAGACATGTGTGGGTATTTAAGGTAATATAGTCGAGTCTTTTGGTGTTCTTGTTTTCTCTTCTAGGAATGTAAGCACACCCTTAGGGTGGATCCTATAGATTCTTGAAGAAATGACACACACACACTCTCTCTCTCTCTCTCTCTCTCTCTCGTTGTCTGTAGACATCCACAGTCAGATTTGTCGATTATCTGACAAAATTGGTTTGAGAAATATTTAGGTATGACTATCGGTTGATAATCACCATCATCCATAAGATATTCATGTATGCTTGGGGCACAAGTAATTACCTTGTAAAATAGTATTTTCTTTTCTTTTTTGCATTATGGAGGAATATAGAAAGTCATTAATTATTCCACAATATCGATGCTCAGCTCATCTAAAGACTTAAATAAGCCTTTTGGAACCTTAGAATAAGTAGAGTATTTTCTATTTGACCTCTATCATCATCTTTATTAGAAGTATAACTACCTAAGAAGATTTATGAGGCTTCTTCATCTGAAGAGCCTAGGTCAAAATCACTTCCTGGGTGAATAGAAGCAAAACTCAAGCTAGCAATCTTTTGTTTTATTTGATTGATGAAAGCAAATTCTGTAACAACGTCAGATCTATAATAGTATTTTGCATTATCATAATGTACCTTATGAACATCAAAAGGGTATACATCTCTATCAATTCTATGTTCATCACCATCGTCAAAGTATTTGAAGCATTAGTGTAGAGTTGATGGTACTATATTTTTATGTAGTCACAACCTCCTTGATAGTATTTTGTATGATATATTAGTATCAATCACATAAAACTTGGCATCTATCATCAACTCGCCTACTTTCAAAGGGATAGTTATAGCTCCCAGAACTCTTTGGCTATTTTGATTAAACCCTTATATTGTTATAATCTCAAAAGATAGGTGACACACATTTAGAGTTAGAGCTCTTAAAGTTCAAAAAGTTATTAGATTAACTAAGAAACCTAAGTCAATTAGAATGCGATTGATTTTGATCCTATCTTGTTCCCTATAACATATAATAGTTTGTTGTGGTCTATTATTCTAGGCAGTATATCATTATTTGTGAAGGTGATGGCGGGAGGTTGGCGTGTATACAAAGACTCATTTATTTTCTTTTCAGCAAAGAATGCTTGGTAGTTAGCTAGATTCTACAAAAATGTGTACTAGTATATCCCTAAGTTCTTGTAACATCATCAAGACATCAAACACACTCAGTATAGTAAGGATCTTCTTGAGGTAGATTACTATATTGTATTCCACTTTTTTTTTATGCAAATTTAATGCCCTCATTTAGTTAAATTTTCTTTTCCTTATCCTTGAGGATATTCTTGTCCGTAGACATTGGAGCTTATCTCAAAGGTAATACCTTTTCACCTTAGAGTTATATCTAGTTTGCTCTCCTTAGTTGAAATTAGATATCATAAGACCAATAAGGTTCATCTTTGGAATCAGTCTCGAGGCTAATCATACGACAAGAGGTAGTAGACCCTTACCCCTAGTTAGTAGTTCCTTGAATATTATTGAAGGATGTGATTGATTGATAATCATCACATTCAATATCAGAATTAGGCATATGGGGCTTTCTTGTAGAAAGATCTTTAGAAACTCTCTGGGTGAACCCTCCTATTTCTTCTGTTAGCATAACCTTCTTCAGGACCTTTTCACCTCAGAGTTGTATTTAGTTTGCTCTCCTTAGTTGAAATCAAGCATCATGAGACCAATAAGGTTCATCTTTGGAAGCAATCCTGAGGCTAATTATAGAATAAGAGGTGGTGGACCCTTACCCCTAGTTAGTAGTTCCTTGAATATTGTTGGAGGATGTAATTGATTGATAATCATCCCATTCAACATCAGAATTAAGCATGTGGAGCTTTCTTATAAAAAGATCTTCAGAAACTCTCTGGGTAAACCCTTCTATTTCATCTGCTAATATAACCTTCTTCAGGACTTTGTATTTAGGATGTTTCTTATGTGGATGTCTAGACTGGCTTAACTATGGATATTCAGATTAATTTGATGCGGTGGCAAAATGAGCTTTAGTATTAGCTCATTTGATCTTCTCCCGAAATATTTTTTTCTTCCTTTGATGCTTACTGGTATAAGGCCTTTCAAAGTGGTTATAAAGTTATTCTAAATCAAATATGGAGTCATATTCTTTGTCTATGTGTTGTATGCATAATTCCTCTAGAGTTGATAAAACATATCCTTCCATAAGATTTAGGACTAGGACTTCACCAAACCTAGCGGGTTGAGTATGTGCTACTAAATTGCCAGATAGCGGCTAGGATAGTAGCTCATCAGTATTTACTTGTCTCTAGAGTAAGTAGCACAAGTGGTCATTATGATCCCGAGGAGGGTTGGTAAGTGGCTTCTCATCACCTCTATGAGGTCTTTTGTATGACTTTGTCTTTTATGCTATTACCTTCTCCATCCTCTAGACTTTTTCACACAGCATGATGGTCATATTTGTCACACTTCCATATGGGTAGTCATGGCCTGCATGTATTTATTCAACATTTGCACTTACCTCCCAACAAATCTTATGTTAACTATAGCTAGCTCTTTCATAATATCTAGTTATAGTTTAAGCATGTCATAGTCATACTTACATATGAACCACTCTCTAAGATAGTCATCTTGAGAGCAACTGTCAGGGAGATTTGTCGAATCTCTCATTTCACTAGTATTATCCCTGATGAATCTATTCGCCTCTTCTTACCTTACACCCTAAATTTCCTTATCATTGAAGTGATAGGGTGGGAGTTGGCTTGGTTGTGAACCTCCACTAGTAAGTATGATAGAGCATATAGCCACCGGGGGTTCACTTTCTTTATTTCCTGTATCAGGGTTCTCTAGTAAAGCTTTGAATTTGTCAGGGAGAAATTTTTCAAGAGTTACTTGACTTCTTTCTCCCTAAATATATTCATCCAGATCATCAATGTATTTTTAATGGTTGAATTCTTGACATCGTATTCATCTAGTTGAACCAACTTTTTCTTCTTACTTCTATTCTTTTTCTTCTTGAAGATTCAACTAGGTAAGGCAGCTTGCTCTAATGAGGCTTTTTCATCACCATCCCAAGCTCTCTAGGGTTTTTAGTTATTTTTTTCATTAGTTTCTTTAGTCTTTTTGAAATATCGGCATTCCATAAGCACCTTTGTTTAGGAGTACGTTATGATTCTTCCCCAAAAAGGATTTCAGCAAGTGGTTCGTGATCTTCAAATATAATAATATGATTGATGTGTTCGACGGGCATTTCCAATAAGGCTGTCTTTGAGAGGGCTAGCTTGCCTTCTTGTTATTGCTTCTCGACCTAATTCTTGAATACATAGCAGTCTTCAATGGTATTCCCCAAGACTCTATGGTAAGTATAATAGTTTGGCTGATCTTTTTTGTTGACCTTGCTTGGCCTCTTGGATCTGGCAATTCGAAGTCTAACTTTAGTACAACCTGAAAGATTTTATCTGCTCTTTCTCTTTTGAAAGAGTATTTCTTTCTGAGCCTTTGTTGAAGATCATTGGATCATTCTGTTTCTCCATCTCTTCCAAGAGCTGGTAGTTTCTAAGAATTACCCTTGTTTATGGTGGAGTTTAGAGGTTTCTTCTGCTCAGTTGCTGTGAATGTAGCCCCATATTTTTGGAAATCTCTCCATGCTTTACTTATCTTTTTCTAGTTTGAAACTTTGTGAATTAGATAAAGTCGGTGGGCTAATGTTTTTTCAGCTTCTTGACTTACATGATAAAGTCTTGGAAGGTATGGATAGAAAAGACACTCAAATAAGATGTTATTTATTCTTCCCTTATGTTGCCAAGGACTAGGTTTACTGACTTAAATTGGCTCATGACTTGTTCATACTTAATACTGAGATTTCTCTACCATGTGATATAATCCAGAATCAATTCATTATTGCATTTCGGTGTTGAGGTAAGGTCTGCAATGGTTACTTCATCACTTATTCCTCCAAGCCTAATTCAAAAAGCCTCCTTGATTTATGCTCAAGTCTGTATGGATTTTGGTTACAGACTAGAATACCATTCGAATGCTATTCCTATCAATCTTATTAAAAATTAGCAGATTAATAATGAGAGATTATTTTTTGAATTCCCACACAAAGTCACATAGTAAGCTATGTATTGTTCAGATTACCCAAGACATTTAACTATTTGAAACTAGGCAATATATAGCCTTTGGGATATGACACTCTGTCATGATGGCTAGGGTATAGTTTGCCAACATTATTTACCCTACTTATCTTACTTTCTTACCTCAACTATGCAAATACCATTCATTATATTTATTGTTATATGTATGCTAGAAGTTTCATGTTGTCGAGGATCCCTGGAATCGGGGATTGGGTATCCCTCACTAGAGGAGGTGCTTGAGAAGAGCCTATATTTTTGTAGATCTCATCTATGAGAGATGCATCTTCTGGCGCCTCTACTGCTTGATATGGTTAGTAAGATAGCTCTAACTTATCAATCTTCTGGGTCATTTATAACATCATCTCCATCAACTCGATAACTTTCTTTTGAGCTTTATCTTTCTCTCTGTTTTGCTATCTCAACTATTCTTGCAGTACTTCTATGGTCATTTCTTGATTAAAGTTTTTAGTTATAACTAAGATTTCTATCAGAATATAATGGCTCCTATCTTGAGAATCAAGTCTAGGCTCTAGATTGAGGCTAACTTCTCCCATCAATCGAGTCATCTTATTCAAGAGTCTACTCATGGAACAGATTGCCACACCTTCTCTTTGATGTGGTAGCAAATAATGGTCCACAAAGGCTCTCTCTTCTTGGATTTTTTTCATCAACAAACCTTACTCGAGTGAACTTCTTTTGGTATTTAGCCGGTTGAAGTATAAGCTCGCAATCCCTCCCAGAGTCATAGTGAGAAATGACTCTGACAGTATGGGTGATCTCCTTTTACGAGCCCTCATATTGGGTTGCAACTTTACGATGACTCTTGTACCCTTTTGTCATAGTTTTATGACAAGACTATGCCTCCTGTGACTTATTTTTACCCTTCTCTAAATTGCTTAATGGAGCAAAAAAGTCAAAGATAGGAATGGTGATGACCAACTTTGCTCGTGAAGTAGGCTTCCCAAGTCGACTGAAGATTCTGGTAGCTTTTTCTTTACTTGTGACAGTCAAGATGAGCTCTTCTTCATCAATGTCTGTGTCTAGATTTGCTTTTAATTACCCCCAATGATGAGCTAGGTGAAGGCAACTTAACACGGAGCTGAGCTTCAGTCCTAATCTCTAGAAAACTAACATCCTTGTTGGCTGAGGCATAACTTCTAGCTCATCATCCAAACAAATTTTCTCATTAAAAATAATGACATTGAGCCTCCTTTCCCTTGATGAAAGACAAGAAACATGCTAGATTTACATGTTGACCACTTCAACTAGTGCAATAGTAAGTGCCCTCTTAAATTGGATGACCTCAGAGATGGTTCCAAACTTGATTTAAACTTTAATTACTTTTGTAGCAACCATTGACTGAGGTAACTAAACAAGTAAACTTGCCCCTAGGATGATAGTGTATCTTGGGATAGAGAGATTTTTTATTGTTACCATTTGATTTTTTTTTCTTCTATAAAAGAGAACACCATTGATTAGTCTTTAATTGTAGTTCTACTTTATCAGTGTCTCTATTGTATTAATTAGGTTTCTGCACTTAGAGGAGAAGTCATGTATTACTGGATGTGAAAGAATTTGAGGGATCAAAGTTGACCACCCAGGATAACTAAGACCTTGAGAGCGACCTTGAATCACAAATTAAAATTTATTTTAATTTAAAGTGCATTATCATGTATTGAGAGAATATAACTTTCAATAGGTATAAACTCCTATTATTAATTACCCTGATGATTGTCAGGAACTTTCTAAAGTGAGAAACCTAGATAATAAAATAGAGATGTAAAAAATACTATTTAATTGATATTTAAGAAATAATACATCACTTAAGTAAGGGTATACCTTCACTTTACAATAAATTTTAACATAGAAAATATAAAAAAATTAAAAAAGGAGTGGAGAAGAAGCTTTAATGTGTGCTACTACCCTGCTCCTCCAGTGCTGAATCGTGTGACATCTAACTCAAATCGTAGAAGAAATGGGAAAAGTTTGAATTATTTCCAATAGCTTTGAGCATCGGTGATAATTTCATAATTTGAAGTATTTTCGTTAGCCAATAAGATATTGGTAATAACTTTATTTGGGGTTGGAGTATTTTCATTAGCTAATAAGACATTGGCAATAACTCTTTTGACATTGAGGTGTTTCTATAGCCGACAAGGCGTAGGCAAAAACTTCTTTGGTCTTTAATTATTTCCATAACCGATAAGGCGTAGGTGATAACTTCTTTAGTTTTGAAGTATTTCTATAGTCGATAAGGCACAGACAATAACTTCTTTAGTTTTGAAGTATTTCTATAGCCGATAAGATGTAGGTGATAACTTTTTTAGTTTTAAAGTATTTCTATAACCGATAAAGCGTAGATGATAACTTTTGTAGTTTTGAAGTATTTTCATAACTGACAAGACATAGGCAATAACTTCTTTGGTTTTAAGGTATTTTTGTAGTCGACAAGGTGTAGGCAATAACTTCTCTATTTTTTTTTATGAAGTATTTCTATAACCGGTATGACATAGATAATAACTTCATGATTTAGGTAGCATCACCAATGTCTTATGGAATTAGATATAGCTTTGAGAATCACATTGTCAACTGCTTTTGAGTTAACTAGCTTGATGGGTCCATCATCAATTACTTTAAGATTGACTAGCTTGAAGAGTGCGTCACCAATTGCTTCTAGGTTGGCTAGCTTGAAGGGTGCATCATTAATTACTTTTAGGTTGATTAGCTTAAAAGGATACATCGTCAACTGCTTTTAGGATTGACTAGCTTAAAAGGATATATCATCAATAACTTCTAGGGTTGACTAGCTTGAGAAGTGCATCATCAACTGCTTCTGAGGTTAACTAACTTAAAGTATAACCAATAACTTTGAGCATATTGTTGGTTGACTTCATTGATTTACTAGCATTATTAACAACTTAGGGGCTTAGGTATAGCTTTGAAGTATGGCCAATAGTTTTGAGCTTATTGGTTATTAATTTCTTTGATTTGGCAGTATCACCAATGACTTACGGAGTTGGGTATAGTTTTGAAGTGTGAACAACAGTTTGGAGCATATTAACGATTAACTTTTTTTATTTGGTTGTATCACTAATGGCTTATGGAGTTGGGTATAGTTTTAAAGGTGTGTCGTCAACATCTTCTGAGATTGACTAACTTCGAAGTATAGTCAATGACTTTGAGTGTATTGATAATCAACTTTTTAATTTGATAGCATCACCAACGGCTTATAAAATTACATACAGTTTCGAAGTATTATTGATAACTTGGAATGTGTTGACGATTAACTTCTTTTTAACAAAGTATTTTGGTTGATAGGCTAAGCGAGTTCAAGCCTACATTAGTTTAATTTGATTTGAAGCATTGCTGATGCATTTGGGTTGGCATAGCTTGGAAGATACATCACTTCTGGGGTTGATTAGGTTTGAAGTATGACCAACGACTTTAAGTGTGTTGGTAATCAACTTTTTTAGTTTAATAGCATTACCAATGACTTATAGAGTTAGATATAGCTTGAAGTATTGCTAAAGGCTTTTGTAGCACACCCAGCGAGATTCAGTTTAACTTTATTTAGTTCTATTTGAATTAATTCTGGTTCAAGTTAGTATGGTAATATCACCTGTTGTTCATGACCTGGGGGTATTGCCAAGGGTTTAACATACCCAGTGGGACTCGATTTGACTCTATTTAGTTTGGGTATGATTTGATTTTATTTAGCTTGAGTCAAATTTGATATGTGTTAAACCTTTATCAAACTCAGGTTTGCATCTTGATGGACTTTGGCTTTAGTTCAAGTTAATTTAGTTCAATTTAATTTTAGTTCAAACTCAGCCTAACTTGATTTTGGTTTGACTTTGAGTTTGTTATTTTAGTTTGGACTTGATTTAACCCAATTAGGATTTGATTTGAACTTAGTTCAATTTAGATTAGATTTGACTTGAACTCAATTTAATTTTAAAATTAGCCCATTTCAAGTCTCATTAGGGTTGAATATGAGTTTATTTGGTTAACTCAATTTGAATTTTTTTTAGTTTAGTTTAATTTGAATTTTGGTCTATTTGTTCGACCAATTTAGGCCTATTTGGATTAGTTTGGCCTTTGTCCATTTGTTGTGATTGAGTTACTTCACATTAATCAATTTGATTTAAGTGTCCATGCCTATTTATGATGATTTTACATGAACCTGTAACCCAATTTTAAATGTGCAAATCCAAAGATTGGCTTAGTTTGCAAGATCAAAAGTTGGCTTAGTATGAGTTCGAGGGCTAGCTGGATATAAGTTCAAAGACTAACTTAGATGCTAACCCAAAAGCTGGCTAAGGTGGGAGCTCGAAGGCTGGTTGCAAGCCTGAAGTTTGGGTTGGCTCCAAGCCCCAAGGCTAGCTGAGATGTGAGCTTGAAAGTTGGATAAGTGAGAACCCAAAGGCTAGTTAAGTGTGATCTCAAATATTGGCTGAGTGCAAACCCAAAGGCTAGCTGAGATGCAAGCGTGAAAGCTGACTGAGTACGAGCCTAAAGACTAGTTTGGATACTAGACAGAAGCTAGCTATGTGTGAGTCCGAAGGCCGACTGAGTATGAGCCCAAAAGCTGACTTGGATGAGAGCTCGAAGGCTAGCTAAGTGTGAGCCTAAAGGCTGGTTTGGTCTGAGCCGGAAGGCTGGTTAAGTGTAAGTCTGAAGACTAATTACATGTGAATCTGAAGGCTGGTTTGGATGAACCCAAAGTGTGGCTGAGTGCAAGTCCAAAGGTTGGCTGGGTGAGAGCCCGAAGGTTGACTAGTGGTAATAGAGATTCACCATTTTTGAGGGGTCGTGGGTGGCTACAGGTAATGTTGAAAGTCCGCTATCTTTGTCACCATTTTCGAGGGGTCACGAGTAACTGCAGTGAGGTCATGAGTTCATCGTCTTCATCATTAAGGGTAGTCGATGACCGCGATGTTGAAAATTCCTTTCTTTTTATTATTTTTGTTGAATTTTTCTCTTTTTTTAATTTTTTAATTTTACTTTCTTCTTCTCACTCAAACCCAAAACCTCTGCTCCCCCCCACCCCACCCCCCCTCCTTTTTGCAACGCTTCCCGAGCCCGAGCAGGTCCAATCTCCTTCTCAGTCTGATCCGGCATCTCTCCTCCGGCGACGAGGCCGAGGGGCATGTCTGCCCCTTCTTTTGAGGCTGGATTTGGCTAGATCTGGACGAATTCGGCCACGATTGGTGGTGATGCAAAAGATGGCTCGAGCAGCTTGGCGATGAAGCGAGGTTGATGTGTAGAGGAGGGCGGCGAAGCCGGTGGTGGCTTCTTTTGGTGAGTCAAAGGAGAGGAGATAGAGAAGCGAGAACGGCGAGATAGAGATCTCCCAACCTCTAGCGAGGCTAGTGCTTTAGCGCAGTTAGGGTTTTAGCAAGCACTGGTCAGCAACAGCACGACATGGCTGACGGCGGTCCATGGGTGGAGCGGGTGGTCTTACTAGAGGGAGGAAGGGGCGGCAATGGGCAAGGTGGGCTGCAATATTGACATGGGCAAGGTGGCAGAGCAGCGGGTAAGGTGCGGCTTTGAGAGGGGCTTGACCATGCCTGGCTGTTTGGAGGAGCGAGCAACTTGGCAGTCCTACAGATGAGGAGGAGAATAGGAAGAGGAAAAAAAAAATGAAGTTAAGTTTGAAACTTCACATCTTTAGTCTTTTTTGATGATGGCTTTTCAATGTTCTCCTATTCTTTTTTGATCTCTCTATTTTTTCCCTCTCTGAAATGGACTGAAAATGAATTTTTTTTAATTTTGAATTTTGAATAATGGATGTGGATGTAGACAGATATAGAAATATTTATCACATGAATGTAGACGAATATGAATATACTTATTTATAATTTGGATAAACTTATAAAGAGACATAGATAAGCCTGTTTGTTGTGGATGATAAAATTTGACTGTTTGTACTTATCCTACATACTGAAATTATAAATGGACTATTGATAATTTTTTTTAAAAAATTAGACTAAATTATAATTTTATGATTTTTAGGGGATTTTTTCGGCAAAAAAGACTTGTTTATAAGGTTTGAAACTTCCAGGGTCCCTTTTTGAATAAAATTTGAAGTTATTTGTAAATAAAAATTCTTGAGAGAATTATTTATAAATAGTTAAAATTCTAGGGGCTAAATACAAAATTTTGAAAGAATTTATTTGTAAATAGAGAATTTTGGAGGAGTTTATTTGTAAATAGAAAATTTTGGAGGGGTTTATTCACAAATCTTGAATTTCATACAGACCAAATTATAATTATCGATCTTTTGAGGAATTTATTTACCCTAAATTTTAACATGGTTAATTGATAATTTTAGAATTTTATTAAATTTTTTGATAAAATTCTTATTTTAGAGATTTATTTGTAAGAAAAATCCAGCCAAGAAACTATTTATAAAGATTTATTCAATGCAAGGACCCATTTATAAAATTCTTATATTTTGTCACTTTGACCCAAGTTTTAGATGAATTTTGGGCCCAATTTTCGTCCCAAAATTCAACTCAATCAGCCCATTTAGATTAAACTTAGTTTGAATCCAAATTTTCTAATGATTTAAGTTCAAATTAAGTTTAATTTTTGGTCAAACTCGAATGCGATTTAAGTATAACTGAGACCTACATTTGGGTCATAATTTAGTACATACAAGTTTCAAGTTTAATTATATTTTAATCAAATTTGATTATGACAAAAATCTCCTCAAATACACATCTAAACCAGTCTTTAAACTCGCACCTAATTAACCCTCGGGATTACACCCCTAAGCCAGCTTTCAAGCTCAAGAACTACGTCAACTCTCGAGCTTGCACATGTAAGGCCGAGTTATGGGTCCATCTAAAATTATCATAAACAACCAAGGATCCTCAAACCAAAATGTCTAATATGAAGTAACTCTATCGCATTGAAATTGAACCCAGCCAAAAAAAATGGAAAAAGGCCAAGTTACCTCAAATGTACCTAAATTAACCAAACAAATGGACTAAAACTTAAATTGAATTAACCTAAATCAAATAAACTCATATTCAACGCTGAGTAGACTCAAGATGAGTTAACTTAAAATCAAGTTGAGTTCAAACCAAATCCAATCTAGATAGAATTAAGCTTAAATCAAACTCTAATTGGGTTAAATCAAGTCCAAATTAAAAGTACAAACTCAAAATTAAACTAGAACCAAATTAGGCTGACCTAAACATAATTCAAGTTAAACTAAATTAACTTGAACTTGAACCAAAATCCATCAAGCTAGAACTTGATAAAAGTCCAATATAAGTTCAAACTTAACTCAAGATAAATGAAATCAAACCCGAACCCGAACTATATTAGTCTAGACGAAACTAAATAGGGTTGAAACGAGTCCCATTGGGTGTGTCGAACCTTTAGTAATACTCCAAGATTATAAACAAAGGATGATGTTATCACCTTGACCTAAACCAGAATTAGTTCGACTATAAGTAAATAAGGTCAAACCGAGTCTTGGCAAGTATGCTACAAAAGCCTTTGACAATAATCCAAAATTATACCTAAACTCGTAAGTAGTTGGTAATACTATCAAATCAAAAAAATTAATCATTGACATACTCCAAGCTATTGGTCACACTTCAAAACTATACCCAACACCCTAAATAATTGGTAATGATATTAAATCAAAGAAGTTTATTATTAATATCCTCAAAATCGTTGGTCATACTTCGAAACTAGTCAACCCTAGAAGTCCTTGATGATGTGTCATTTCAAACTAATCAACTCTCAAAAGCAGTTGATTATGTGTCCTTCAAATTAGTCAACCCTAGAAGCCGTTGATGACGTACCTCTTTTAAGCTAGTCAACCCGAGAAGTAGTTGACGATGCGTCTCTCAAGCTAGTCAACTCCAAAATCAGTTAACGATGCAATTTTTAAAACTATATCCAACCCTATAAGTAGTTGGTAATGCTACTAAACCAAATGAAATTACTATCTATGATTTATCGGGTATAAAAATACTTCAAAAATAAAAAAAATTATCGTCAATGCCTTATTAACTAATGAAAATACTTCAAATCACGGAGTTATGGCCAACACCTTACTAGCCAATAGAAATACTCCAACCCAAATAAAGTTATCACCGACGCCTTATTGGTTAACAAAAATACTTCGAATCACAAAGTTATCGTCGATGTCTTATTGGCTAATGAAAATACTTCAAATTAGGAAATTATTGTCGAAACTCGAAAGCTATTGGAAAAATTTCGAACTTCTCTTATTCTCTTTTACATCCCATCGGATGCTACTATCAATATCTGTCAGAGATCGAGTCAATCTTAGTCAAACGACATGTGGTCCAACAAAGGGGAGCGGGACAATAGCACACATCAAAACTTCTTCTCCACCGCTAATGTCTCGCAATGTTATCTAATGTGACATTTTATTAGCACCGCTAATGACCTTTTAATGCTAATTTTAGCTATAATAGTGCTAAATTAGTATCAAAAATACCTGTAATTATTGTAGTAAAGACCATGAATTCAAAATATAATAGTGATTAATATTATTTTCTTGCTAATAATCTTCTACTTGCTCTCAATCACTCTCAAGTAATTTTGATTTTCTCCCAATCATCTGAATTCAAAGGTGTTACATTCAAATTATTAAAAAGGGAAGCAAATATTATCATGAAGATGATGATAGTATGTGATTTTTTGACTTTTATTAATTGAAAATCAAGATTAATTGAAAACCATGTGAACATAAAATGTGAACAAATTGAGTTACATAATGGATATAAATATAATAATGTAGAGATTACTTCAAACACCTGCATAAAGTTCTTCCACAATTCTGATAATGATAATAACTTTTAAATATTACATAAATTAGCTCATAAATAATAAAAAAATGATAACTCTCATGCATAATTCAAAAAAAAATAAATAATCCAAATTTAAGTCCCAAATAAATTATACAAATATATTTCTTAATTTTTCAAATTCATCCACCATTAGGTTATCAACCTAAAGTTTCAAAAACTATGAAAAAATCAAACTCAAAATCTTGATACTTTTCAATATCACAAATTCAAAATTTTATGTTTTAGATAGAAATTAATAGTGAAGAAACAAGACTTTGAATTCATAGAAAACAATAGTACAAAAGGAGTCAAGCGAAAGAGCAAAAAACGCCAGAAGGGACCGGCAAAAGGAGAAAAAAAAATCAGATCTAAGTTTAATTTGAAATTATATTTTAATTTTAAAAAATAAAATTTGAATTTAATTTACATATTTGGTAAATTTGGACAATGAAACATAGAAGAGGATAGATTTATTTTATTTGTTATTATTCGGATGCTCAAACTTTAACACAATAATGATACTTTTGTATTGGTATTGTCAGAGATTTGATTATCCAAATAGTAAATTTCAAATGTCATGAAACAAACTCATCCTCACGCAGACAGCGGCATTCTTCTTCTCTTTTCTTCAATCGTGAGTGTTTGTTCTGGTGGATGTTTTTGTATGGAGGAGGAGGATGTTTATCTAGAATTGAGACGGCGCTGCATGCGTGAGTTGGTTGCCTTGCGGGTAGGGCTGCAGTCTAGCAGAGAAGCCATGTTTACATGAACTGATGAGTTTGAGTTTGATAGACATATACTATTAGAGATTTTTTCTATTGAATGTGGGATTGCGTGAAAGAAAGTTTTATGTTTTAGCTTTTAGGGTTCTATTTTAATTATTAAAAAAGACCTTAGGTCCATTTCTTTTAAGATTAATTTGAATAAAATTGTGTCAATATTGTTGGAAGTTATTCAACACTCACACAACACTCAAACAAACAATAAATTGGAGAGGAGTTAGAATTAATTTTTATATATAATTTGAATTTATAATTTTTAAAGATTATTTTGGTGGTCATTACAAAATATCTTGATGTAATAACTATTTATTCTACTTCAAATCTAGATGAATACATGCATTTTTAATTAAAACTAAAAAACATACAATGAACTAATATCTATTTTTTCAAATTCTAAAACTATTTAATACTGTTTCATTCAATTGATATTAACTTCCTCTGGAAAATTACGATTCGTACTGCAGAAACTAAATTTTTCAAACTTATTTTCCAATCCACTAAAAAGTGAATGAGTTATATTTTTTTAAATTTATCTCTTCTGAGTAAATTGAAAAAGTAAAGTTTATGTTCCAACAGATTTCTAGGCATGAAGAACTTACTGTTTTATTTTCAGAAAATATTATCCTTGTTTAACCATATTGATAAATGAAAATTTAGTTTATTCCACTTAAATATAATCATATTGATAAATGCAACTCACACAACAAACCAGCACCATTTGTAATACATCAGGAGCCATTTCATCCAATTCATTCTCGCATCAATTATATCTTCATATTTTCTTGCACGCAGCCTCTCCGGCCTCCAAGCTCATGCCATATGAGCAATGTAAGCTGAAACCAAACCAATTTCACACCAAAAAAGTAAAATGCCATTAGACAAAATATAAAACATCTGAGAAAAAAAACAGCCATAGAATTGAAAACAACGAGAAAAAGAAGAAATTACGGCCGCATTTGGTTCCATGAGCCAGAGGCCTCCGCAACGTACACCGCCTTTTGCATGCTGAACTTCTTCGAGTTCTACAGGTCGAGGTTGGCACAGAAGCAAGGAATGTCTGCTGCCTTGATGGGTTGCAGCGCTCCTTGACTGGAACATACTTCCTGCAGAATTGTGTCAGATTGCTCAGGCCACAGCCCTTCTGGCTTTGGCTCGTTGCAGCGACAAGGAGGAGGAGGACGCAGAAGCGTCGGAGCAGGGCCATCTTCTTCTTCTTCTTCTTCTCTTGGACTGTGAAGTTTTGGAGAAAGAATGAGCGTTTTTATATTCACGGAAAGAGAGAGGTAACGTGCAACTTGGGTACTGGTGGCGGTGCAACATGCGTAAGCGCAGTTATATAGGGGATGTGCCAGCAATCGGCGAGGATGATAAGTTATTTCATTTAGAAAAAGATCTATAAATGCAGCTTCTCTTTAGAATTTTCCTGGTTAAATGCTTCAATTTCTTTCAGCCGTGTTGCAACTTCAATTTATGAGAAATTGAAAGCGGGGACAAAGTTTGTGAATTGGAAATTTATTTTATTGATGGCTTTAATATAATCATATTGCTACATGCAATTCGTAGAATGCATCCGAAGCCATCTTATTCAGTACGTATTACATCAGTTATATCTTCGTATTCTCTTCCATCCAGCCTCCCCAGCTTCCGAGCTCACGCCATATGAGCAATGTAATCTGAAAACGCCATTAGAAAAAAATGAACATCTGAAAAAAATAGTCACCGAATTGAACACGGAGAGAAAGAAAAGAATGTTACTGCCGCATTTGGTTCCAGGAGCCAGAGGCTTGCCGCACTTCATTAAGACGTAGGCCGCCTTCTTCATGCTGACATTCTTCAGCGTCCCAGCATCGATGTGGGAGCAGATGCAAGGAATGTTTGCCGACTGGACGGCATTGCAGCATTCATTGGATGGCTCCAGCTGGGGCCCGGAGACCTGCACGTACTTCCCGCAGTATTTTTTCAGCTGGCCCAGGCCGCAGTCGTTCTGGCTTTGGCTCATCACGGCGACAATGAGGAGGAGGACGTAGACGAGGCGGAGGAGAGCCATCTTCCTCTTCTTCTTCTCTTCGGCTGTGAGTGCTAAGCAGGAAAGTAGTTGTCTGATGATGTTTTGGAGAAAGAATTGGGCTGCTTATGTAGAGTCGTGGAGAGAAAAAGAGAGAGAGAGAGAGAGAGATGCATGCTGCCTGCATGAGCGCATTGCAGTAACTTGCCGGTGGGGATGTGGAAGCAGCTGAAGCTTCAGATCCAAGCCAGACTTCAACTATTTGTGTGAAATGGCATTTTCGCATATAGCACCCCTTGTTTTGTCAAAATTGTAAACGAATATGGGAGAGAACCATGACACTTCGCACAACGGTACGGCTAATTAAACTCTTAATTGTCCACATTCTCCCAATGAGTCTGTAGTTTATAATAAATAAAATATTTGAGTTTTGAAATGGTAATCTTTTTATATAATAGCTTAGGATATAATTTTTATGGAATTCAACTCGTTATTAGTTTTCCTAGTCCTGAGGCAACTCTCTAAACTTTTCATATATCGATGAGATTTTTTCCAAGCTATTTCATTAAGATACAACTGATCCTAGATCAAGTTTCAAATTGACTTATGGAACTATGAATGAACTAGTTTGAGAGTTAAATTGCACTAATAATACTTCTAATTTTCTATGGGCTTTAATTTTTTATTTTGACGTAAGATTCGTGAGAAAATTAAATTCAAAATGTAATAAAACTGATTTACATACCTCAGGACTTGAAACAAAATTTTGAAATTTTAATATGCAAATTCCAGCAGATCCACCCTAGGTCTTTACCACTTTATGATGGGGAAGAGTCGAAGAGGAGAAAAAATTCACAGAGCTGAGAATGATGAACTCTGTTCTCTGCGCTTCTCTGTCGAAAATTCAATTCACAATTGAATTCTCTCAAAATCGAATTCACCATTTGGAGCTTACTTATTTATTTACTTTTTACAAATAGACCCTCGAAGTTCATTATAAGTACAAATCAAAGTTTTGTAATTACAATTAAGGCCAACTATTTACAAAAAGATCCAAATCAAATAATTCAAACAAAACAATTTATCCTTCTCCAACCAGGCAACCCCAAGGTGAGAACAGATGTTGGATATACTATAAAATGTTTCGACCCATCACGGAATACCCAAATGAGCACACACATATAATATTTGGTTCTGTCTATGTTGTCATCCATTATCATATAAATATCAATCAGACAGTTAAAATTAGAGCCACTTACTATATTTCCAAACTGTCTGACCCGAATTGCACAAACAAACTTATCTAAAAAATAAATCAATAAATAGTCTATAAGGTCATAAAACTAATATTTTCAACAGCAAATGCTCGTGGCTCAGCAATTGAAATTAGTAAGTTGATTAGACCTTTACCTTCCGGTTTCTTTTTGAGATTTGAGAAAAATTTAGTCTAATCATGAGATATTATTAAACTTGTAATCGAATTACAAGTTGGTTAAGCACAAAACTTATAACTGAAACAAATTTTCGACTAAGTCTATAACTTGAACCAGTCTTTTACTTAGTCAAGTGCGTAACTTGTCACCGAGCTATTTTTGCTCCGGAATTAGTTTTGTAACCTATAATCAAGTATTCTTTCAATCAAGTCTATAGCTTGAGCCAATCTTCTACTTAGCTAAGCTCATAACTTGTTACCAAGCAATTTTTACCCCTCAGACAAGCGTGTAACCTAGAGCCAGCTCTTTGTCTCTCGGGTCGGTGCATGACCTATAGCCAAATCTTTATACTTAGGATAAATATGTGATCTAGAACCAAGTCTTTGTGTTTTATGAAAATACATGACCTAAAGTCTAGATTTTTGTGACACAGGTAGTTACGACCTAGAGTTGAAGTATTTATTTCTCTAATAGATGCATAATCTAGAATTGAGATTTTTGCGTTTCGAATAGATATGTAATTTAAAATCAAGGTCATTGTATTTCGGATAAGTGTGTGATATATAGAAAAGGTCTTTATTTTTCGGTTAGATTTGTGAAATGTAATTAAAATTTTTGTGTCTTAAATAGATATATGATTTAAAATCAAGATTTTTTTATCTTAAATAAGTGTGTGAAATAGAATTGAGATTTTTTCGGTTTACCCAAGTGAAGGATTGAGAGAAGATGGTTGATTTTTCCCAATGGGTTCATTGCGCTGATCACATCGTCATACAACACCAAATCTGAACCCGGAAACATACGTAAATGACGTGGCGTGCAGCCATTCAGGTGAAGCCACGTGGTTAATCCTAATTGGTTTCATGCAAGGTTCATGAACCTACGTGCTGCCACGGCCATGGACCTCGCGCTCCTCTGCCTATAAAATCCATTCAGCTCGCTGCAAATCATATCAAACACCAAGATAAAGAAGAAGAAGCAGAAGAAATCGTAGAAAAAGAAGATGGTACGCCTCAACGTCTTCCTCGTCGCCCTTTTCGCCGTGGCGGCGCTGCTCGCCTGTGTCCACCGGGCAGCGGCGGACGACGACTGCGGCGGCTCCCTACCGAAGCTGACGGCGACGTGCAAGGATTTCGTGCAGATCCCCGGACCGCCGACGGACCCGTCGAAGGATTGCTGCGACACCGTGCGGGCGGCGGACATCCCGTGCTTCTGCAGCCACGTGGACAAGGGGGTGGAGAAGTCCATCAGCATGCAGAGGGTGGTCCACGTTGCGGCCAAGTGTGGGAAGCCTTTCGCTCACGGAAGCAAATGCGGAAGTAAGAATATATATTAAATTTCATTTATTTCAGTTATTTATTTGTTT
>RXID01015972.1:0-13874 GCA_005019695.1 Trichopus zeylanicus subsp. travancoricus
ACTACCACTACAATAACTACTACTACTACTACTACTACTATTATTGCCTCTGCTACTGCAACTACTACCACAACTGCTACTACTACGACCATTACAACCACTACTACTACTACTGCTACTACTACTACTAATACTACAAATACTACTACTACAACTATAACTACTACATGAAGAACTACTACTACTACTATGATTACTACAATTCCTACTCCTAGTCCTATGACTACTACTATTCCTACTCCTACGACTAGTATTATTGCTATTCAAACTCCTACTCCAATGACTGCTACTACTACTACTACTCCTATTACTTCCCCTAATACTACTACTACTATTACTACTAATCCAACTCCAACTCGTACTGCTCAGAATACCACTACTACTACTACTAATGCTACTACCACTACTACTATTACAACTACTAATACTAATTTTAGTACTACTGCTACTGCTGCTACTACAACAACTAATAATACAACAACCACTACTACTACTACTACAACTACTACTAATACTACTACTATTACTACAACGGCTAATAATTCTAATATTACTACAACTACTACTTCTACTATTACTACTACTACTATTACTACTGCTACAACTACTACAACTGCTATACTGACTACTATTGTTACTACTACTTCTCCTACTGCAACTACTACTCCTACTCATGAAGCTACTGCTATTGCTACTACCACTACTACTCCTATTAATACCACTACAACTACCACTACTATAACTACTACAACTACCATTGCAACATATACTACTACAACTAGTACAACAACAACAACAACAACTACTACTACTACTGCTACAATTTCTACTTCTACTATTAGTACAACTGCTACTGCTACTACTATTACTACTACTTCTGCTACTAGTACTACTACTATGACTACTATTACTATTACTATTACTACTACTACTACTACTACTACTATTACTTCTAATACTACATTTACTACTACTACTACTACTACTATTGGTACTAGTATTAGTACTACTACTACAAATACGACACCTACTGCTACTTCTACTTCTTCTACTACTACAACTAGTACTACTGCTACTACTACCACTACTCCTACTACGGCTATTGCTACTACTGCTAAGCCTAACACTCCTGCTACTAATGCTACTACTACTATTACTATTGCTACTAATACTATTCTTTCTGCTACAACTTCTCGTACTATTACTACTAGTCCAAACACTCATACTACTACTACTGCTGTTGCTGCTCCCATTGTTACTACTACAACAGCTGCTATTACTCTTATTAATACTACTATTACTACTGCTACTGCTACTACTGCCACTGCTACTACTACTCCTGCTTCTACTACTAAAACCAATATTACTACTAGTACTACTGCAACTACTTCTAGAACTACAACTCCTACTGCGGCCGCTACTCTACTAATACTACTACACCAACTACTACAACAACTACCGCTGCTATTGCTGCTGCTGTTGCTACTACTACTGCTGCTACAATTGCTACTACTTCTACTTCTGTTGTTGCTACTTTTGCTACATCTAATAGTATTACTAACACTACTACTACTGCTTCTGTTACTGTAGCTACTAGTACTACTACTATTGCTACTGCTCCTGTAGCTACTACTACTACTACTATTGATACAACTAATGGTCCTCCAATGAATACTACTACTACTACTACTACTGCTACTAGCACTACTACAATTGCTACGACTATGGCTGCAAATACTACTACTACAACTACAACAACTACTGCTACTGATGTTACTCTTGGGGCTATAACTAGTACTGCTACTAAGCTTCTCCTACTATAACTACTACTGTAACTACTACTATTTCTACAACCACTGCTACTGCTACTGCTACTACTACTTCAACTACTACTACCACTACCCTACTGCTGCTGCTACTTCTATAACTACTAGCACCATAACTACTACTCCTACTACTACTAATCCTACTACTACTATTACTACTAATAATAATACAACAATTACTACTACTATCACAATTGCAACTACTACTACTACCACTACTAATATTGTCATAATAGTAATAACAACTACTACTACTACAACCACAACTACTACAACTACTACACCTACTGCTGCTGCTACTCCTACTACTATTACTACTACTACTACAACTACAAATACAGCAACAACTACTACTGTTGCTACTAATATGACTAATGCTATACCTAATTTGAATCCTACTACTTGTACAACTACTACTCCTATAACTACTTCTATTACAATGACTACAACTATTACTACTCCTACTTTTACGACTACTACTCCTCCTCCTACTACTACTACTATTCCTAATAGTACAACTACTGCTACAAATACTACTCCAAATCCAACTCGTACTACTACTACTACTACTACTACTACTACTACTACTACTACTACTACTACTACTACTACTACTACTACTATTAACACTACTACTATTGCTACTGCTGCTAAAACCACTAAAACTAATTTTGCTACTACTGCTGCTACTGCTATTTTTACTACTACTACTACTACTACAATAATAACTACTACTACTACAACTACTACTACTGCAATAACTACTACTAACACTACTACTATTACTGCAATAACTACCAATACAAATATTAATATATCTGCTACTCCTACTAGTACTACTACAACTACTGCAGCTACTACTATTGTTACTACTACTTCTGCAACTGCTACTACTACTACTACAACTACTACTAGTCATAATAGCAGTAGCAGTAGTAGAAGAAGAAGTATTAGAAATGGCAGTAGTAGTAGCTGCAGTAGTAGTAGTAGTAATAGTAGCAACCATAGTAGTGGTTCTAGTAGTAGTACCAGTAGTAGCAGTAGTAGTAGCAATAGTAATACAAGTAGTAGTAGTAGCAAAAGTAGTAGCAGGAGTAGTAGCAGTAGCACTAGTAGTAGCAGCAATAGTTGGAGCTCTATTAGGAGTAGAAGTAGAATTAGTAGTATAATAAGTGTAGTAGTTGTACTAGTAGTAGTTGTTGTTGTAGTAGTAGTAGTAGTAGTAGTAATAGCAGTAGAACTAGAAGTAGAAGTAGCAATAGTTGTAGTTGTAGTAGTATTAGTAGTAAAAGTACCAGTAGTAATAGCAGTAGTGGTAGTAGTAGGAGAAGTAGTAGAAGTAACAGTAGTAGTGGCAGCAGTAGTAATAGGAATAGTAGTAGTAGTAGCAATACTAGCAGTAGTTGTAGTACAAGTAGTAGTAGCATCAGTATCAATTGCAATAGTAGCTATAGTTGTATTAGGGGTAGAAGTAGTAGTGATAGTAGCAGCAGTAGTAGCTGTAGAATTTATAGTAGTAATAATAGTTGTAGTAGTAGTTGTTCTTGTAGTAGTAGTAGTAATAGTAGGAGTAGAGGTAGAAGCAGTAGTAACAATAGTCACAGTCGTATAGTAGTAGTTGTTGTAGCGCTTGTCGGAGAAGTAGTAGAAGTAGTAGAAGAAGTAGAAGTAGCAGCAGTAGTAGTAGCAGTAGTAGTAATAGTAGTAGCAGTAGTTGTAGCTATAGTAATGACAGTAGTAGTAGTAGCAGCAGCAGTAGTAGTAGTAGTAGTAGTAGTAGTAGCAATAGTAGTAGCAGAAGTAGTACAAGTAGTAGTAGTAGTATCAGTAGTAGTAGCAGTTGTAGCTTTATTTGTATTAGGAGTAAAAGTAGTAGTAGCAATAGAAGTAATCATAGTAGTAGCAACAGTACTAGTAGTCGCAGTAGTAGTAGTAGCAATAGTAGTTATAGAAATAGTAGAAGTTGTAGTAGTAGCAATAGAATTAGTAGTAGCAGTCATAGGAGTAGCATTAGTAGCAATAGTAGTAGTAGTAGTAGAAGAAGTAATAGTTTTTTTATTATAGGAGAAGTGGTAGTTATAGTAGTAGCAGCCATAGTTATAGTAGTATTATTAGTTGTAGTTGTAGTAATCATAGCAGTAATAGCAGCAGCAGCAGAAGTAGCAGTAGTAGTAGTAATCATATTAGTAATCATAGCAACATAAGAAGTATCAGCAGAAGTAGTTGTAGGAGCAGTAGTAGCAGCAGTAATAGTAGTAGTTGTTGTAGTAGTAGTTATAGTAGTTGTAGCAGTAGTAGTAGTCATAGTAGTAGTAGTTATAATAGTAGCAGTAGTCATAGTAGTAGTAGTTGTTATTGTAGTTGTAGTAGCAGTTGCAGTATTGGTAGTAGTAGTAGTAATAATAGTAGTAGAAGTAGCAGTCGTAGCAGTAGTAGTCATTGTATTAGTATTGGTAGTAGAAGTATTAGTAGTAGAGTAGTACTAGTAGTAATACTAGTTGTTGTAGTAGTAGCAGTGGCAGAAGTAGTATTAGTAGGAGTAGCAGTAGTAGTAGTAGCAGCTGCAGCAGTCGCAGTAGTAGAAATCAGAGCAGCAGTAGTTGTAGTTGTAATAGTAGCATTAGTATCGGTAGCATCTATAGTAGTAGTAGTTACCACATCGCTAGTAGCAGTTGTAGTAGTGGCATTAGTAGAAGTAGTAGAAGTAGTAGTAGCAGCAGTATTGGTAGTAGTAGTTGTTGTTGTAGTAGTAGTAGTAGTAGCAGTAGTAGTTGTAGTAGAAGTAGAAGCTGAAGTAGTAGTAGTCGTGGTGGTGGTCATAGTAGTAGCAGTACTAGTAGTGGTAGTAGTGGTAGTATTAGTAGTAGTAATAGTTGTAGTGGTATTAGTAGAAGTATAAGGAGTAGTAGTATTTGTAGTAGCAACAACAACAATATTTGCAATAGTAGTAGTTGGAGAAGTAGTAGCAATAGTGACTGTAGTCGTAGGAGTAGGAGTACTAGCAAATGTAGTAGATATTGAATTAGCAGAATTAGTAGTAAAAATTGTAGTAGAAGTACTAGTAGTAGCAATACGATTGGTATTAGTAGCAGTAATGTTAGTCAAAGTAGTATCGTAGTGATAGTATTAGCTGTAGTAGTATTTTTAGTAGCAAAAATAGTAGTAGTAGTAGTAGTAGTAGTAGCAGTAGTTTTTATAGGATTAGTAGTAGAAGTAGCCATTATTGCAATTGTTGTAGTAGTTGTAGTAGTTGTTGTAGTAGTAGTAGTAGTAGAAAAAGAAGGGGTAGTAGTAGTAGTAGCAATAATGGTAGCAGTAGAAGGAGAACTGGTAGTAGCAATGGTCGTCGTAGTAGTAGTACTAGCAATAATAGCAGCAGTAGTAATAGTCAGAGAAGTAGTAGAAGTAGCAGTAGTAGTCGCGAAAGTAGTAGTAGTAGTAGTAGCCGTGATAATAGCAGCAGCAACAGTAGTAGTTGTAGTAGTAGTAGTAGTAGTAGTAGTAGTAGCAATAGTCGTACAAGTAGTTGCAGTAGCATTAGTAGTAGTAGCAGAAGTAGTAGCAAGAGTAGTAGCAATTGCACTTGTAGTAGCAGTAGTTGCCGTAGTTTTATTAAGAGTAGAAGCAGTATTAGTAGTAGAAATAATCATAGTAGTAGTAGAGGTCATAGTGGTAGTAGTAGCAGTAGTAGTAAGAGCAACAGTAGAAGTAGAAGCAATAGTAGAATAGTCACAGTAGTAGTAGTAGTAGTGGTGGTGGTACCACCAGTAATAGCAGTAGTAGTACTAGTAGGAAAAGTAGTAGCAATAGTGGCAGTAGTAGCAGTAGTAGTAGGTGTAGTAGTAGTAGTAGTAGTAGTAGTAGTAGTAGTAGTAGTAGTAGTAGCATCAGTAGCAGTAGCAACAGTAGCTGTAGTTGTATTTGGCATAGAAGTAGTAGTAATTGTAGTAGCAGTAGTAGCTATAGTAGTTGTAGTAGTAGTTGCAGTAGTTGTAGTACTAGTAATAGTAGCAGTAGAGGTAGAAGCTGTAGTAGCAATAGTTGTTGTTGTAGTAGTAGTGGTAGTAGTAGTAGTCAGAGAAGCAGTCAAAGTAGTAGAAGCCTAGTAGTAGTATCAGCAATTATAGTAGTAGTAATGGCAATAGTTATAGCAGCAGTAGTAGTACTAGTAGTAGTAGTAGTAGTAGCAATAGTAGTACTAGTAGTAGTAGTAGTATCAGCAGTAGTGGCAGTTGTAGTAGCAACAGTAGTAGCAATATCACTAGTAGTAGCCGTAGTAGTTGTAGTTGTATTAGGAATAGAAATAGTAGTAGCTATAGAAGTAATCATAGTACTAGTAGCAGTAGTAGTAGCAGTCATAGTTGTAGTGGTAGTAGAATTAGGAGTAGTAGCTGTAGTAATAGAATTAGTAGTAGCAGCCGCAGGAGTAGCATTAGTACCAACTGTAACAGTAGTAGGAGAAGTAATAGTAGTTGTTATTGTAGGGGAAGTGGTAGTAGTAGCAACGACGGTAGTTATAGTGGTATTATTCGTAGTAGTGGTAGTAGTAATAATAGTTGTAATAGCAAGAGTAGTAGTAGTGCTCGTAGCAGTCACAGTAGTAGTAGTCATTGTTGTAATAGTTGTCATATTAGTAGTAGCAGCAGCAGTAGTGGTAGTACTAGTAGTAAAAGTAATAGTAGCAATAGATGTAGCAGTAGTAGCAGTAGAAGCAGTAGAAGCAGTAGCTGAAGTTGTAGTAGCAGGAGCAGTCGTATTCATAGCAGTAGTGGTAGTAACAATAACGACAACATCTGTAGTAGTAGTTGTAGTAGTAGCTACAAAAGCAACATCAACAATACTAGTAGTATTAGTAGAAGTAATAGTAGTGGTAGTAGTAGCCACAGTAGTAGTACTAGTACTAGTACTAGCAATAATAATAGTAGTAGTAGTTAGTAGTCGTAGTAGTACTAGTAGTAGTAGCAGCAACAGCAATAGCAGTGGTAATAGAAGTAGTACTAGTCATATTAGTAGTAGTCTTAGCAGTAGCAGGAGTTGTAGTAGTAGTAGTAGTAGTAAGAGAAGTAGTAGTAGTAGTCACAGTAGTAGCAGAAGTATTAGTGGCAGTAGCAAGAATCATTGTAGCAGCAATAGTAGTAGTAGTATAAAGATTAGTAGTTGTTGAGGTAGTAGTAGTAGATGTAGTAGGAAGGAGGAGAAGACGAGTAGGGGGGGAGTATAGTAGTGGTCGTAGTCGTCGTCGTAGTCGCCGACGAAAGCAGTCGTCGTATACGTCGCCGTCAGTAGTGCGCAGTAGTCGGTGGAAGTAGTTAGATAGTAGTAGTAGTAGTAGTAGTAGTAGTAGTAGTAGTAGTAGTAGTAGTAGTAGTAGAACTAGTTTTAACAGTAGAGCTAGTATTAGCAACAGTAGTAGCAGTAGTAGTAGTTGTTGTAGCAATAGTAGTAGTAGTAAGATTAGAAGATATGGTAGTAATAGTAGCCATTGAAGTGGCCATAGCAGTGGTAGCAGTAGTAAAAGTAGTAGCCATAATTGCAATAATAGTCGCAGTTATCGTAGCAGTAGTAGCAGTAATCGTAGTAGAAGTAGTAGTAGGAGTAGTAGTAATAGAAGGAGAAGTATCAACAGTAGTAGTAGCTATAGTAATAGAGGCAATTATAATTCTAGCTGTCGAAGTAGAAGTAATAACAGCAGTAGTATTAGTAGGAGTAGCAGTAGTTGTGGTAGCAGTAGTAGTAGCAGTAGTAATTGTAGTAATAGTAGTAGTAGTAGTAGTAGGAGTAGTATTAGTAGTAGCAGTAGCAGCAGCACTAGTAGTTGAAGTAGTAGGTATAGTAATAGAAGTAGAAGTGTTAGTAGTTGAAGTAGTAGTGGTAGTTGTAGTATTTAGAATAGCAGTAATAGAAGTAGGAGTATCAACAAAAACAATAGTATTTGTAGCAGTTGTTGTAGTGGTAGTGGTAGTAGTGGCAGCAGTAGCAGTAACAGTATTAGGAGTAGTAGCAGTAGTAGTAGTAGTCCTAATAGAAATAGTAGGAGAAGTACTTGTAGTAGTAGAAGAAGAAGTAGCAGCAGTAGTAGTTCTAGTAGTGGTAGTCGTAGCAGAAGCAATAGTATTTGTTGTAGCAGCAACAGTTGTTGTAATAGTTGTTGTAGGAGTAGAACTAGTAGCTATACTTGTAATTGTTGTAGCAGTGTAGTAGTAGGAGCAGTAGAAGTAGTAGAGGTAGTAGTAGAAGTAGTAGCAGCAGCCGTAGTACTAGTAGTAGCAGTAGTAGTTGTAGTATTAGCAATAGGAGTAGTAGTAGCAATAGAAATAGTAGTAGTAGTCACAGTAGTAGTAGTACTAGCTATAATAATAGTAGTAGTAGCAGCAATTATTGCAATAATAGTAGTAGCGATAATAGTAGTAGTTGCAAAAGTAGTACGAGTAGTAGTAATAGCAACAGCAGCAGTAGCAGTAGCAGTTGTAGTATCACTAGTTGTTGTAGTAGTAGTTATTGTAGCAATAGTAGTAGTAGTCAGATTAGTAGATATAGTAGTAATAGTAGTAGCAATAGTGGCCATTCAAGCGGTCGTAGCAATGGTAGAAGTATTAGAAGTAGTGGTATTAGTAATAGTACTAGTAGCAGAATTCATAGTAATTGCAGCAAAAGCAGTAGTTGGAGTAATTGTAGAAGTAATCAGAGTAGTAGTAGTAAGAGTAGTAGCGGTAGCAACAGCAGTAATAGTAGTAGTAGTAGAAGAAGTACTGAAAGTTGCATTAGAAGTAATAGTTGAAGTAGCGATAGTAGTAGTAGTAGCAATAGTAGCAGCTTAGCAGTAGAAGAAGCAGCAGTAGTAAAAGTAGTAGCATAGTAGTAGTAGTAGTAATGGTAGTAGCAGTAGTTGTAGTTATAGTAGAAGTGGTAGTACTACCAGTAGTAGCAACAATTGAAGTTGTAGCTGTAGTAGTTGCAGTTGTAGTAGCAGCAAAGGTAGTAGTAGTAGTAGCAGCAGTAGCAGTAGTAGTCATAGCAGTTGTAGAAGTTGCAATAGTAGTAGTAGTGCTAGAAGTAGTGCTAGAAGTAGTACTAGGAGTAGTAGTAGGAGCAGTGGCATTAGCAGCAGTGGTAATAGAAGTAGTAGTAGTAGTAGCAGTAGCAGCTGTAGTAGCAGTAGTACTAGTAGTGGTTGTTGTTGTTGTCATTATTGTTATTGTAGAATTAGTAGAAGTCATAGTAGTAGTAGTCGTAGTGCTAGTAGTAGAAGTAGTAGAAGTAATAGTAGTAGTAGTAGCAGTAGTAATGGTACTAGTAGTAGTAGTAGTTATTGTTGTTGTTGTTGTTGTTGTTGTAGTAGTAGTAGTAGTAGTAGTAGTAGTAGTATCAGTAGTAGTACTAGTAGTAGTAGCAATTGTAGCAAATGTAGCAGTAGTAGTCTTAGTAGTAATAGGGGTAGTAGTAGTAGTAGTAGTAGTAGTAATAATAGTCGTAGTCGTAGTAGTAGTAGTAACAGTAGTAGAAGGTGAAGTAGTAGTACCCGTAGCAATAGAAGTTGTAGTAGTAGGAGTAGTACTACTAATAGTAGCAGTTGTAGAAGTTGTAGTTGTATTAGTAGTAGGAGTAGTAGTAGTAGTACCAATAGGAGTCATTATAGTAGTAGCCGTAGTAGTGGTTGCAGTAGTAGTAGTAGTCCTAGTATTAGTAGTAGCAGCAGAAGTAGTAGTAGTAGTAATTATAGTAGTTATAGTAAAAGTAGTAGTTGTAGTAGTCGGAGTAGTAGTAGTAGTAGTAGTAGTAGTAGTAGTGGTAGTAGAAGTAGATGAAGTAGAAGTAGTAGTAGCAGTAGAAGTAGTAGTACTTGTAGTAGTATTAGTAGTAATAGTAGTAGTAGTCAAAATAGTAGCAATAGTGATTATAGTAGTAGTAGTGGTAATAGTACTGGCTGCAATAGTAGTTGTAGTTGTGGAAGTAGAAGTAGTAGTAGTAGTAAAAGTATTAGGAGGAGTAGTTGTAGGAGTAGGAGTAGTTGTAGGAGTAGGAGTAGTCGTAGGAGCACTAGTAGTAGTAGTAGTAGTAGTAGTAGTAGTACTAGTCAGAGTATTAGTGGTAGCAGTAGGAGTAGTAGTATAAGTAGCAACAGAATTTGTACTTGCAGTCGAAGTAATAGTAGAAGTAGTAGTAGTAGTAGCAGTATTTTCAGGAATGGTAGCAGTAGTAGTTGTTCTTATTCTAGTAGAATTTGTAGCAGTAGAAGTAGTAGTAGGAGTAACTGTAGGAGTTGGAGTCAGAGTAGTTGTTGGAGGAGGAGTTGCAAAAGTTGTAGTTGTGGTAGTAGTAATAGTAGTAGTAGTAGTAGTACTAGTAGTATTTGTACTAGAAGTAGTAGCAGTAGGAGAAGTAGTAGTCATAGCAGTAAGAGAAGTAGTAGTAGTAGCAATAGGAGTAGTTGTAGTGGAAGTTGTAGTGCTACTAGTTGTAGTAGTCAGAATAGTTGTAGCAGTAGTATTTATAGAAGAGGTAGTAGTAGCATAAGTAGTAGCAAGAGTAGTAGCAGGAGTAATAGTTGTAGAAACAAGAGTAGTTGTAGTAGTAGCAGTAGTAGTAGTAGTAGTAGTAGTAGTAGTAGTAGTAGTAGTAGTAGTAGTAGTAGTAGTAGTGTTTGTAGTAGTAATTGCAGTAGTTATTGGAGTAGTAGCAGTGCTACTAATAGTAGTGGTAACAGTAGTTGTAGTGGTAGAAGTAGTAGTAGTAGTAGAAGAAGTAGAAGTAGTAGCAGTAGTAGTATTAGTAGTAGTAGTAGCATGAGTAACAGTTGTAGGAATAGTCGTAGTATTAGTAGTAGTAGTGGTAGTAGCAGCAGCAGCAGTAGTAGTAGTAGTAGTAGCAGCAGCAGCAGCAGTAGCAACAGTAGCAGCTGTAGTAGTAGTAGTAGTAATAGTAGTGGTAGTAGTAGTAGTAATAGTAGTTGTCCTAGTAGTAGTAGTAGTGGTAGGAGTAGCAATTGTAGAAATAGTAGTAGTAGTAGGAGTAGGAGATGTAGCAATAGTAGAAGTTGTAGTCGTAGTAGTAGTAGAAGTAGTAGGTATTGGTAGTAGTGGTAGAAGTAGTTGTTGTTGTAGTAGTAGTGTAGTAGCGGTTGCAGTAGTAGTAGTAGTCGAGGTATTAGCAGTAGCAGTAGTATTAGTTGTAGTAGTGGCTGTAGAAGTAGTAGTAGTAGTAGCATAAGTAGTGCTAGTACTAGTAGCTGTTGCAGTGGTATTAGTAGCAGTAGTCGTGGAAAAAATAGTAGTAGTAGTGGTTGTAGTGGTAGTAGTAGAAGAAGTAGTAGTAGTTGTAGTGGTGGTAATATTAGCAGTAGTAGTAGTAGTAGATGTATTAGTGGTAGTAGTAGCAGTAGGGGGAGGAGGAGGTGGAGGAGAAGCATAACTTATAGTAGTAGTAGTAGTAGTACCAGAAGTAGTAGTAGAAGTAGTAGTAGTAGTTGTTGTTGTTGTTGTAGTAGCAGTTAAAGTAGTTGTATCAGTAGTTGCAGTAAGGGTAACAGCTATAGCAGTGGTTATTGTTGTTGTACTAGTAGTAGTAGTAGTAGTGGTAGTAGTAGTTGCGGTAGTAGTAGAAGTAGTAGTAGCAATAGTTAGAGAAGCAACAGTAGTAGTAGAAGTAGTAGTAGCCACAGTAGTAGTAGAAGTAGTAGTTGTTGTAGTAGTAGTAGTTATAGTAGTGGTAATAGTAAGATAAGTAGAAGGAATAGTAGTATTAGTAGTAGCAACATCAACAATAGCTGCTGCGGCAGAAGTAGTAGTAGTAGCAGTCTCAGTAGTAGTAGTAGTAGTAGTAGCAAAAGTTGTAGTGGTAGTAGTAGTAGCAACAGTAATAGAAGCAAAAGTAGTAGCCATAGTACTAGTAGTAGCAGTTGTAGTAGCAGTAGCAGCCGCAGTGGCTATAGTTGTTGTAGTAGAAGTTGTAGTAGAAGTAGCTATAATAGTTGCAGCAGCAGTAGTAGTAGTCGTAGCAGAATTGGCAGTAGTAGAATTGTTATTAGTAATCGTAGCAGTAGTAGAAGTGATAGTAGTAGAAATAGGACTAGTAGTAGCAATAGTAGTAGTTGTAGCAGTAGTACTAGTAGCAGCAGCAACAGCAACAACAGCAGCAGTAGTAGTAATACAACTAGCAGTTCTAGTAGGAGTAGTAATAGTAATAGTTGTTGTAGTAGAAGTCATAGTAGTAGTAGTAGTTGTAGTGGTAGGATTAGTAATAGTAGTTATTGTTGTCCAAGTAGTAGTAGTAGTAGTAGTATTAGTAGGAGTAGTAGTAGTTGTTGTTGTTGTTGTTGTTGTTGTTGTAGTAGTAGTAGTAATAGTAGCAGTAGGAGTAGTAATTGTAGTTATAGTGGTAGTAGCTACAGTAGTAGTAGTAGTAGCAGTAGTCGTTGTAATACCTGTAGCAGTAGAAGTAGTAGTGGTAGTAGTAGAAGAAGTATTATGCAAAGTGGTAGCAGCAGTAGTAGCAACTGTTGTAGAATAGTAGCAACAGTAGCACTTGTAGTAGTAGTAGTAGCAGAAATAGCAGTAAAAGTCATAGTAGTAGTAGAAGTAGTAGCAGTAAAAGTTGTCGAAGCAGTAATTGTAGAAGTATTAGTCGAAGTGGCAGTAGTAGTAGCAGTAGTTATAGTAGTAGGAGTAGTAGTACTTGTAGTAGCAGTAGTAATAGTAGTAGAAATAGTTGTTGTTGCTTTAGTAGTAGTAGTAGTAGTACCAGTAGTTGTACTAGTAGTAGCAGTAGTCGAAGTTGCAGTAATAATAGTAGTAGTAGTAGCAGCAGAAGTAGTAGTAGTAGTAGTAGTAGTCGTTATCGCAGAAGTAGTTGTGGTAGTAGTAGTAACAGCAGCAGCAATAGTAGAAGGGGTAGGAGTAGTAGTAATAATAGTTATAGTAGTAGTAGTGGAGGTGGTGGTGGTGGTGGTGGTGGTGGTGGTGGTGGTAGTAGTAGTAGTAGGAGTAGCAAGAGAAATAGTAGTAGTAGTAGTAGCAACAGGAGTAGTTGCAGCAGCAGCAGTAGCAGTAGTAGTAGTATTATAGTAATTGTAGCAAAAGTAGCAGTTGTAGTAGTAGTACAAGTAATCGGAGTAGTAGTTGTAATAGTAGTAGCGGTAGCAACAACAGTAATAGTAGTAGTAGTTCTAGCAGAAGTACTTGAAGTTGCATCAGCAGTAGTAGATGAAGCAGTAGTAGTAGTAGTGGTAGAAATAGTAGTAGCTGTAGCAGTAGAAGTAGTAGTAGTAGTAAAAGTAGCAGCAATAGTAGTAGTAGTAGTAATAGTAGTAGCAGTACTCGTTGTAGTAGTAGAAGTGGTAGTACTACCAGTAGTAGTAGTAGTATAAGCTGTAGTTGAAGTAGTTTTAGTTGTAGTAGTAGCAGATATAGTGGTAGTATTACCCGCAATAGTAGTAGTAGTCATAGCTGTTGTAGAAGTTGCAGTGGTAGTAATAATTCTAGATTAGTAGTAGTAGTAGTAGTAGTAGTAGTAGTAGTAGTAGTAGGAGCAGCAGCAGCAGCAGCAGCAGTGGTAGCAGAAGTAGTAGTAGTAGTTGTAGGACTAGTAGGAGTAGTTGTAGTAGTAGTAGTTGTAGTAGCAGTGGTACTAGTAGTGGTAGTTGTTGTTGTCATTGTTGTTATTGTAGAATTAGTGCAAGTCATAGCAGTAGTAGTAGCTGTAGAAGTAATAGTAGTAGTAGTAGTAGTAGTAGTAGTAGTAGTAGTAGTAGTAGTAGTAGTAGTAGTAGTAGTAGTAGCAGCAGCAGTTGTTGTTGTTGTTGTTGTTGTAGTAGTAGTAGTAGTAGTAGTAGTAGTCGAAGTATTAGTAGTAGCAGTAGGAGTAGTAGTATAAGTAACAACAGAGGTTATATTAGCAGTCGCAGTAAGAGTAGAAGTAGTAGTAGTAGCAGTATTTTCAAGAATAGTAGCAGTAGTAGTTGTTGTTGTTGTACTAGTAGTTGTAGCAATAGAAGTAGTAGTAGGAGTAGCTGTGGGATTAGGAGTCAGAGTAGTAGTAGGAGGAGGAGTTGCA